>JAXDDW010000023.1:4570000-4587500 GCA_034670385.1 Hoplostethus mediterraneus
ACTCACTACAGTAGGCGACTTAAGCTTGTAGTCACCCTGTTTGTGCCTCATAACTGTGGCAACGATTGGCATCCTACCCCCCTGGACGTTTCTGGATCAGCGAGGGTTTCTGGATCCGCTAAGGTGGCTATTTTGACTGAAGTGCCCTTTTTACAAAGATATTCAAGATCTATTGTCTCTGTAACCCTGATGAAGGATTTACTGCCTAAACATGTTGTTTTTTTTAGCACATCCCTTGGCCTCCAAGAGTAGCCAGGGGGCAGGACTTACTCGTGACGACTTACCCGGGATTTTACAGTTGTCAAGACAACCGGACAATTGCAGTCCAGTCCAATTTATAGCCAGACCAGTCAAGTCCAGTCCATTTCAATGGGGCCCAATCTGCACCGCCAACAGTGTGTCATGGTCCCTGCCCTACCCCCTGAGTTTCCTCGTGTTTTTACCTCCCCTGTTTGTCTCTGTCTGTCTCTTGTGGTTGTGTGTTTGTGTGTGTCCTGGGCGTGGCTTGTTCGCCCAGCCCTACCTCTCCTCCACACCTGGCTTCCATCAACTCATCAAACCCTGCTGCATAAAACCCCCGGCTTCCCATCCACTCATCGCCAGATTGTTCTGCTATCTCCCGTGGTAGAAACCCTCTCGGTCCTTTGAATTTACATACTCGAACTCTTGTGAGATTTCATGTTTAACTGTTTGTCTTTATCTACAGTGTTCCCCTGTGTGCCTCCTACCTCGTGTCTCCTCGCCTGCCTGCTCCCGCCCCAGCCTGCTCCCCGGTTCCCTGTCCTCCCTCTGGTCTCTCCCGTCCCTGCCTCGCCTACCTGCTTCCCCTCCAACCTGCCTCCTCCGCCCCGGCCTCACCACTACACCCCTCATCACCCTAACCTGCTCATCACCTGTTTCCCATTAAAACCCTCTTTTCCCCTACTCCTGTCTCCGTGGTCTGCGTTTGGGTCCAGACACTAGCTAACTCGTAACACAGTGTCTCCAAATGGTCCAGTTAGAACCAGCCTGCTCTAGTCCAGTCCAGTCCAGCCCGGTTTGTCCAGTCCAGTCCAGTCCAGTGTGGTCCAGCCCGGTGGATCCAGCGAGAGGAAGTGATTTTAATTAAAGATAAGTTGCTCAGTGTGCAGTCGTACTGAGCCTGTTAATCTGAATCCAATAGGCTGGATGTAGCAGCTAGGAGGCCCTTGTAAAGCACAGGCTCTATTGAAGCCCACTGCATTTCATTTGGCTGGGAATCAATGCAGATTGATGCCACTTAACATGCAAATGGCGCTAAGGTCAACCGGCGGCTTCCTGCCCACTGGCGGTGGTCCAACATCTACCGCTTAACTCTCCTCTTCACCTTCTTTACCTTCCTTTCTCGTCTTTCTCTCCTCCTCTGCCTCTTTCTCCTTCATCTTCCCTTGTCCACTCTCCTCTTACCAGTTCCTTTCCTTCCCCTTCTCCTCCTCTTCCCCCATCGTCCTTCCTCCTCTCTTCCTCCTCCTCTCCTCTTTTCCTCTCACACTCGTTCCACCCCACTGTTGTAAAATCATATTCAGGATATTCGTCCATTTAAAAATATGAGAAAATAAAAGACTATTGATTGTTTGATAAACTGCCACTGACGGCAACAAAATGTGAGTAAAGTCAGTGTAACCCCTTGCCGATGCTGTGTGTGTGTGTGTGTGTGTGTGTTAGCCGGAGGCAGTATATGGGAGATGCTGTGGATCAATAAAGTGTATTTGTGTGTGTCGGCCCTTAGCTATCCTTCCAATTACACATTTCCAGCAGCGCGGCCGAGCGCAGCGCTTTGTTAACGCCTTAATGGATCAGCTCAGGGAGGTGTCCACACACACACACACACACACACACACACACACACACACAAATAGATACAGCTTTACAAGGTAAGCATTCTCAAATTGATTTGTTAAACAGCGTTTTGAGCCCCGGCGCTTTCTCTGCAACTGTGTAATTACTGTGAGAGCTGACTCTGTATCTGTGTGTGTGTGTGTGTGTTGATGTAAATGTGTGTCTGAATCAGTGAGTGTGTCTGTAGATAATTTCATAAAGTGTGTTTGTGTAGCTAACAGCTTCCAGTCAGGGCAGATGAAGGAAGCTCCACGTGTCTGATTATTGAAGAGGGGAGCATTTCATTAGGAATTTACTGCACAACTGCGGGAATATTAAGGTGCCTCCTCGCTCCTCCTTTTCCTCCTCCTCCATGGAGAGAGGGAGAGAGTCTAGTAGGTGGGGACACTTATTCGAAATGACCTTGTATTAGAAAAACCTTGCTGAAGTTTTGTTGAAGTAGAAGTAAAAAATCTACCTAAGATAAAGTAAAACGTGGCTCATTTAAAATGTTATTTAAAAAACAAACATTGTTACATATGATCAGGGGTGTAAAGTACTTGAGTAATTGTACTTTGTTACTATACTTAAGCAGTATTTTGGAGGATTTGTACTTTACTCAAGTATTATTAAGTTTGTATATTTGTACTCTTACTCAATTACATTTTCAAGACAAAAAAAAGATTACTCCTTACATTTAAAATTCAGACCACCTTCAAAGTACTCATTACAAAAGTAATCTCAAATTTAGTGATGTCACAATTGGCTTTTGTGGCGTTATGATTGGCTTTAGTCATGCCACAATTGGCATTAGTGATGTCACAATTGCCTTTTGTGGTGCTACGATTGGCTTTTGTGATTCCACAATTTGCATTAGTGATGTCACAATTGGCTTTCGTGGTGTTCCGATTTGCTTTTGTGATGTCATAATTGGCTTTTGGACACTGTGATGTGAATGCTGTCCATATTTTTACATCAACAAGTTTATTCAAATTCGATGGGGAAGTGCATTAAAGTAACTTTAATGCAAAAAAGTGTCCTCTGTTCTTTGATTCCAGAATTGTCTTTCCATTGCAGTAATAAAACAGTTTACTTTTTACTTTTTAATACTTGAGTACATTTAAAAGTAGAAACTTGTTGACTTGGAGTTGGTAGTCGGATGTGATTTAAAATGTACAGAAGTACAAGAGTACACTACTTCGGTCAAAATGTACTTCAAAAAGTACCCGTAAAACGCTTCTCAACTAATGTAATGAGAGTAAATATATGATCGTTACTTCCACTTTTTTACTTCCAAATAAAACAACATCAGAGATGATGGAGATGGGTGGGTGGGTGGGGGGATTTAGCATCCTTCCCAATACACGTTCAGTTTATTTCAAGTGGTGTGAGTCAAACTGCAGAGATGATGGAGCAGCCTCCTCCAGCCTCCACTGCTCAAAGTGGAGTGGCCAGGTGATATTTGACCTTGAGGGGGGTTCAAGGGGGTTCCCAGTATAATGACCAATAGCCAATCAGCGAATCACAAAGCGGGGCTGCAACAGAGAAGAGCGAACTGAAATGCTGTAGATCCACCCTAGTCTCCAGAAATAGATTCCGGTGTCGGTATGGTCACTGGTGGGAAATGCTCTCCAAACAGAAAGTGCCGAATTAAAACTTACATAAAGTGATCACAGGTAGTTACAAAACAGTTCCTTCTGTCTGCCAGCTTTAATTTAACTTCATTTTATTCAAAGTTACATCAGTTAAAGCTTTAAGAAAATGTATATGAGTGACTATTCTGGTCAAAAGTTTCTGCACTCTCATCTCTCCACCTACAGTTTTTACAGTAAATTGATGAAACCTATTTAACAACAAAAACCTTCTTCTTGTCAGGTTTAGTTCTCTAGTGGACACAAGTGCAGAACACAGATTCAGATGATGTTTAACAGATTTATTATAATGTACTTCAAAGGAGACTGGGGACGGCTGGAGACACAGGAGGGATGGAGATGGCATGGAGATGGCAAGGCAGCGTGGTTGAAGGAGGTGGCGAGGGAGAGTGAGTAAGCAGGCAGGTTGGCAGGCAGGCAGGCTGGCAAGCAGACAGGTTGGCTGGGATCCTGAAGCACAGGAGACAACACAGGCGTTAAATGTTGCAAACACAAGGAAACTAACATAGAGAATATCGACTAGCAAAGTGAGCCGGAGATGAGATGATGAGATGAGTGGGAGAAAAAGCCGGGGTTGATATCCTGGAGAAGTAATGAACTGATGGGTGACAGGTGTGTTGGCTGAGGAGACGATGAGCCGATTGCAAGCAAGTGTGCAGGATCCAAGTAAGCAGCAGGACAGGAACACACACACACACAAACACAGAGAGACAAACCGGCGACATAGAACACAGGAGGAATGGGGAACACAGGAAAACATAAGGAGAGACAGGGGCACGGCCGTGACACTTCTATGGGTGTTCCTGGGATAAAATCATACCAAACAGGGTTTGCTGGCCTAATGCATATCTATTTGGGGGTCCTTCCTTAATGTGAAAAGGTCTGGGAACTGCCCTGTCCTAATAGGAACTCAATGTGGATGACATCTGCCCTTGGGAAACCAGCCATGACAACTTCCTCACCTTCTCTCCTTTTTCCTCACACTTTGTCCTCTCACGTACTCTGTGGTGTTAGACCAATATATCAGTTGGACGATACTGTATATTGGGCCGATAATGGCCTTTTATTGTAATCAGATATCAGCCAGTCAGTGTTATTCCCTGGTGATATGATGGAGGTTCCTCCCTGACCACCAAAAAATATTCTCCAATGAAAGGCCATTTTCTTTGCAATGTAATTTCATTTCATTTCATTTCATTTCATTTCATTTCATTTTTCATTTTTCATTTTTTAATTTGGAAAAAAAATAAGTTACGTTTTTGGCATGAAAATGGCCAAATTTACAGATATTGAATATTGGCTCAAAATATTAGCTAAAAAATATCAGTATCAGCCTTCAAATCCTCATACTCGGTCCTCCCCTCATTAGCTCAGCTGACATTTTTAACTTTTAGTCGTCTTGCCTGTCCGATTTTAAAACATGCTCCTATCTTCAATGAAATTGTAACGGCGGATACAACGGTCTTTGCATTTTCACTCCACAGCAACGAGGGCCTAGCACCATAGATTTAGATCAAATTAAAAAACATGACAACTTGAGGCATGTTTTCTTTTCTTTATATCTCTCTTAGAGGCCTTAGCCAGGGCTAGGTAACTCTCTGTCTCAGCTATTCTCACTGTTCTCAGAACAGCATACACAACATATACTAATAGGATAGAGATCAAGAGCGCTTATCTGTTTTGTCATAAATTATCCTTTCCAGACAACAGCATTTTACCATCCTTTTGTATCACCAGAGACAGACAGCGAGCTATAAATGAGTCATGCTCAATTATTGGGAAGAATTCTGGTAATCTACCATCGTGCCAGGTTAGAGATTTTGCTCCTTTTACTCCTTTATTTTGGTTTTATAATAATGCCATTCGAACTCAGATGGCAGCATACTTGGAAAGCCTAGCATAAAGGGAGGGAAAACCGCTGTCTGGACTGATGCTCATATACAGCTATTGCTTCATGTGGTCTTGACTGGTGTGAACACTAGAGCACAGACAAGTCTATCATACTTAGCCATAGTTAGAAGGACTGGAATCGGATTTCTTTTGACTCCCCATCGCCACAAAAAACTGTTTTGCTGGATGGCAGGCTACCAAAACTGTCTGATAAACCAGCTAGCTTTTGAGTAGAGGCGGAAACCCCCAGGTTCAGGAAGTATTGTGAAGCTAATCAGAAAATCAAAATAAAGCTGTGGCAGGGCTTTTATTTTGTGACCTTTCTTGAGTTCTGAACTTTTTGTTCGCGGCCCCTGGTTCACTTGTAAAAAAAACACAAAAATGCAGCAAAGTTTTTCCACTATTGTTCAGAGCAAGCTGCTGTACTGTAGGTGTGATTGCACAATTAGATTCTACAGTGTTGCCAAGTTGAGAGAGAACATACAACAAGAACACAGTATTTTATTTTCTCAACTGCTGCGGAGCACAGAGGTAGAATTAGTGATACCAAATCCAAGCTCAACGCTCAAAGGTGCCATCCCCTGAGTAATGAATTACATCCGTTGTATCCATTTCATAATAATAATACTTTTTTGATCCTTGTCGGGAGAATTCATCATTTCTCTTACTGCCTTTCTCTTTCTCCACAGGGAGGTCAGAGGTCTTGTAGTGTCTTGTTCCAGGATGCTTCAGCATGGTGGGGGGTGTCACCTCAGGTCCTACCTCACTAACGCCTCCCCGATACCCCTGGAGGAACTACTACCAACTGCGGCGAATTCTAAGGAAACATTCTTTTACATTTTGCAATTCGTTGCTCAGTCAAATCTAATCAAATACGCCATATTTGGTTTATCACTATGGTTCGAGGAAAATTAACAAAAGTCACAGCAGCACCTGTGCTTGCCTCGTTACACTCTCTCCACTTCATTCTCTACGACAAAAAGACCAAAAACTCTTTTCTACCAAACAGCCAATCAGCCAAAACGCCTATCAGCAAATGTTACAGCAGAAATACAGTCGAGGATGTCCCGTGTAGGTGTATAGGTGGTAGGGGTGTGTGTGTGTGTGTGTGTGTGTGTGTGTGTGTGTGTGTGTGTGTGTGTGTGTGTGTGTGTATGGGAGAGAACGCGTCTGTGCTGATGTTGTGTATGGGTTTATATCTGTGTATGTATGTTTTGTGTGTCTCTGTGTTTTTTTATCTGTGTGTGTGTGTGTGTGTGTGTCTGTGTGTGTGTGTGAGAGTGTGTGTGTATGTGTGTTTACTGGGGAAAGACAGCAGTCTAAAGGATGAAATTGAAGAGATTAGCATGGTCTGCTCTGCTTTTGATTAGTTCTGACTGGAAATCTGGCAAAGCCACAAGGGGCCCCTCAGCCTGCTGACTCTCTGTATGTGTGTGTGTGTGCGTGTGAGTGTGTATGTGTGTGTGTGTATGTCTCCCCTCTCCTCTCCCCGTTTCGCACTACGCCAGAAATTGAATTGATATTTTGTAAACCTGATTTGCGGATAACGCGATGTGACAGCGACAAATGCCCGGCCGAGAATGGTTTTCAAAGCCGGCCCAAATGAAAGTTATTACAGGGTAAATGTGCATTTCTTTGTTTCTCCCCCCAGCAGCAGCCCCTCCTGGCTCTGTGTATGAGTTTATATAGGTTGAATATGGATCCATTTCCTGGGTAATTGAATTGATACTGTCATGCACGGGGGCAGTGCCACATTGCTCTGCAGGGCGGATGGACTGCCTGATTGAATTGGATAGGAAAAAAAAAAAAAAAAAAACGTCCCGGTGTGTGTGTGTGTGTGTGTGTGTAAGGGGTTGTCAGCGAGCAGTCATAAGATAGACACACCTCAGTGTTCTCCTGATTACCGCCGTACAGCCAATTGTCTCTCCAATAATCTGCCGCCACAACCCCTGACACACACACACTCACACACACACACACACACACGGATACGGGTCAGGCAGCACAGAAGCCATTTCCAATTCCAGGGTAGGCGAGCACGCCACAGATCTGTTACATATTAATTTTGTCCCGGGCTGAGATTTGCTCCCGTTCAGTTAGGCCGATTGATGAGAGAGCAGAGAGGATCGGACGGCTGCTCATTCCCTCTCCTCACCTCTGATTAGAAACACTGCCGCTGTCACACCGCTATTAGGACGGAGGGAGGGAGAGAGGGAGGGAAGGAGGGAGAGAGGGAGGGAGAGAGGAGGGAGAGAGGTAGGATGGGATGGAGGGAGGGAGGGAGGGAGGAATGGATGTGGCAAGGAGGGAGAGATGGAGGGAGGGTGGGAGGGAGAGAGGCAGGGAGGAAGGGAGGTAGAGATGGATGGAGGGAGAGATGGAGAGAGGGAGGGGGGATGGATAGAGGCAGAAAAGGAGGGCGGGATGGAGGGAAGAAGGGAGGGAGGGATGATGGGTTAGGGATGGATGGATGAAGAGAGGGAGGTATGATGGAGGGCGAGAGGGAGAGATGATAGATGGAGGGATGGGTGGATGGAGATAGGGAGCACGGGATGGAGGGCGGGTGGGAGGGAGAGAGTCAGGGAGGAAGGGAGGTAGGGATGGATGGAGGGAGAGATGGAGGTATGATAGAGGGAAGGAGGGCAAGAGGGAGGGATGACAGAGGGAGGGATAGGTGGATGGAGAGAGGGAGCACGGGATGGAGGGAAGGATAGAGGGATGGATGAATAGAGGGAAAGAATGAGGACAGGATGGAGAGAAAAAGGGAGGAAGAGATGGAGAAAGGAGGGATAGATAAAATAAAGATAAAGGGGGAGATGGAAGGTGCGATGAAAGATAAGTAGCATACTGACTGGTTAACTAAATGGTTAGCTGGCTTGTTGACTGACTAGTTGGCTTAATGGATGGCTGGCTGGTTGACTGACTGAGTTGTTGGCTAACTGGCTGGTTGACTGTTTAGCTGACTGACTAGCAGGCTGATGGGCTGACCAGTTTGACTGGGGAACACAAAGGGACACAGGGACCGGTAAGACATCACAGAGGTGAATGTTGTGACTGGCTGACTGGTAAAGCAGACAGCTTCAGACCAGTTCTTCTGTTATTTCTCTACTTGTACCTTTAGCCAGACAGCAGAACCATTTAAACTGTTCATCTGTAACCACCTCCATCTTTAAATTCACATTCATTTCAAAATCCTTGTCTTTCACTGTCATGTCACTGCTCCCACTTGAAGGCATTTTATGGGGCGCCATTTAGCATCCCTGCTAGAAAGCATTTGATTTAATCAAACTGCTGATGCAAACTGGGGCACGTTAAAGAAACCCATGAAAGATTTAGCCAGCTCATCATGACATTGGACTGAAGTAAAATAAGGATATTCCCATCCCATATCAACTGTTTCAGGTATATAAAGAACACAGATGTGGGCAGATGTGTGTTAGATCTAAATTAAAATAACACTGAAGGCATTTGTAGGTAATCATCATATTGTTTTCCTATAAATTTAACCTCACCAAAAAAGTCATTCAGACCAATGCATTTCATTTGCAGCCTTCATACTGCCATATCTTTGGTCCACCATACCTTCAGATTTCATAGGCTTTTTAGAAGTGATATATTTGGATCTTCTGTTTCTAACATATCAAAACTTCAGATGACATTTGAGCCATTTTATCCCTGTTAGTAAATATAAAATGCTTAGTATGAAGCATCCTTAGAATGATCCCCAAGTGCTCCCAGGCCAGCTGGGAGATGTAATCCCTCCAGCGTGTCCTGGGCCTACCCTGAGGTCTCCTCCCAGTTGGTTGTGCCCAGAACACCTCAAAAGGGAGGTGCACAGAGGGCACCTCGCCAGGTGCCTGAATCACCTAAACTCCTCTCAATGTGGAAGAGCAATGTTTCAACACCGAGGTCCTCTTGGTTCATTGAGCTCCTCACCCAATTGCGAAGAGTAAGGCTACAGGTAAATCGAGAGCCTTGCTTTGTGGCTCAAATCTCTCTTCACCACCAAAGTCCGATACAATGCCTGCCGCTGAATAAGACCCCCTTTGGGATAGCTCACCCCTCACCTAGATGGGACAGGCCACCTTTTTTGGGGAGAGAACTATTGCCTCAGACAGAGTTGCAGATCTTCATCCCAGCTGTGTCACACTCAGCTACAAACCACTCCAGCGATCACATCAGAGATCACAGTCTGATGAAGCTAAAAGGACGGCATCATCTGCAAACAGCGAGATCCCACCCTAACGTCACCAAACCAGACATTCTCCAGACCTCAGTTGCTCCTTGATATCCTGTCCGTCAATATCACAAATTGGTGATTGTCTCCATAGTTAATAATATATATAATAGTTAATATCAGTGCTTGTACTATAAGAAATATATCCATCAATATATACTTTAATATTTTGCACATAATTGCACTTATCTGAAACATTGGTCTAGTGTCAAGTGTCTGTTGCCCTTGTCTTGACATGTTTTCCTATATGTATGTTTTGTTAAAGACAAGAAACTTGAATTTACTTGTTAGGAAATGACAAAGCCTTCACTTCATCTTGTCCTGCATATTTGTCTCTAAAAGCTGGAATTATTCAAGGAAACAATGTGCTACCACAAATATACCATATTACCAGAAAATTTAGCTGGGACCTTTTAGCTGGGAGCGTACTGTATCCATATGTATGAAATCCCAAACTTCTGTGTTAGTTGGACCTTTATTGTTAGTGATTATGCTGGCTAACCACCTCTTTGCTCCTCTCCAGACATTGTAGAGCTAATAAGAGCTTTAAATGGTCATGTCCACTGAATAGAGCATTAACTGTTAAGTGTACTTAATAACTCCACCTAAGGACTGCGATAATGAGCAACTCTTTAATGAAAGAGAGATAAATGATGGAAAAATAGAGAGAGTCAAAGAACGCGAGTGAGAGACAATGGAAATCCAGAGGGAGAGAAAGAGAGGGACGATGATCGTTAACTTTTCTCACCGTTAGATGATCACGGCCAATTTTGACCGCAGACACCACAATGCTCTCCCCTCTTATTGCAGCCTGCCGATTAGCTGCAATGCAATGCTATTAAGAGATAAAGTTAAAGAGACTATTAGACACAGAGGACTGTTTAAGTTAAAGCTCGGAGCGTTTAGCCGATAAGGGTCGATGACACGTCGAAGTTTAGGGCAAGTGTGTGTTTAGGGAAAAAAAGCTCTTGTTTCGTCGTCTGGCGGTGGGGTTAGCATTAATGACCCCTTTCCGTCTGTCTCTCTGCCTGTATCTTTCTATCAACAGTCTATCTTAGATAAAAGAAGAACCTCAAGATAAAGTCTGCTGGTTCAAAGTAGGGCACAACTGATATGGGTTTTTGAAGGCCGATACTGACGTTTTTGGATCGAAGCTGCTGATGCATGATATTTTGTTCATATCAATCATATCAGAGGTGGACGACACTGACGGTACAAGATTTTAATATCGGACCCATATATCAGCAAACCAATATATCTCTCTAAACCCGGAGTCTTCACCTCCCTTCGTCTGTTCTCTCGTCTCCTCCCCCCCGGTCTTTCTGATAACCCACAAACCATAGCTAGGGCTGCTATTCTGATAGTTGCTTTACACTGAAGACCAAGAACAGAGAATCAGCGCACTACTGTCATCCTCTCCTCCCTTGTCCTCTCCAGCAGTTCTTCCACTGCTCTCAGCATAATTAAAGAAACCAACCGGCAGATTCAATTTAAGATTACTGTCTATGAAGAATGTGTGTAGTAGCCACCGTAGCCACCCTGTATGTTCCCTCCACCTCAGTAACATCCACAGGGTCCTATTATACGATCTGTGATCCGTGATAATAAACCTGGAACACCTAGACAAGTCCAACCCACTACCACTGAACAGCCTATCTGGTGTCTGTGGTGGCGTTAGACCGATATCTGAGGCTGATATTGTCCTTTTAATACAAATGGGATCTGGTCCAGACAGTGTTGTCCACCTCTGATATGATGGATATGGTGAAGTTTGATTACATATTTATTGCAGAATTAAGACATTTTGATCAGATTCCACGCAAGTATATGGACATGTCTTTTTCTTTTACGTCTTTTTCTCGTTATTATTTTGTTGCTGTTATTATCATTTGTATTATTATTATCACCATGGGTTTCAGTAGAGTTTTAGTGTCCCATGATCTAAATGTTGTTTCCACCTTGACAAGAATACAATTCTGGGGGAAAACATTAAATACTTTGGGGAATTTTTGACGAAAATGAAAATGGTCAAACCTAATGATATTGAATATCAGCACCAAATATCAGCTATCAGTAGCTTCAAATAAAAAATATCAGTATCGGCCATCAAAATCGGTCAAAGCAGTTAATGCGTTAATTGGCTACCATTACCATTATGTCTGACAGCATTACAAAGTTACAGACAGCCTTACATCACTACCCACTAGCCAACTACAATACAAAATGTTTGTTTAGATGGAAATCTAGGCCTCTCCCTCCATGTAATACTGAGAGGAGGTACTTTTTTAACAGGAAGAGGAAGAGGACTTATGGCGTTAGGAAGGATTTAACTGTGGCTTGTCTGTTTCACTGCCAAATGGATAAATGTTGTTTTGAATGGGAATCATAATGCTGTTAAATTGGCAGCCTGAGCAAATTCACAGGCTATCAGGTATGTAAGTATTACAAAAAAATATATATTTGTCATAGTTATTCATGTGTCAGGGCCTAAAGGACTATGATATTATAGCAGTAATATTAGGATTATGACTATGGTGGGGGACATGGGTGGACATTGTCACCATAATAACACATATGAGGTAATTATGGATTTTATGCTACAGTTAGCAACACAAGTCTACTCTCTGAAATGTTAATCAAAGTAGTGCAAATGAATGACAGTAAAAACCCGGGGAATTATAGAAAGATTTTTTCCTAGCTCTTTGGTTACTAATAGATTAGAAACTATTAATACAACCTATTTTTATCCAGATTGTTTATGTCCCGATAAAGAGGTTTACAGAGTTTATTTTAGGCATATCCACATAGAGCTTCTTGAATGAATTGCAAAAGCTTTAATTAAATGTTTGCAACCCATCATGTCTCCAAGTATAGTTTGGATCAGTCTTTCAGTTGTAGCACAAGTAAGACACAAATAAGAGACAAAAAAAACAACAACGGAAAAAGCAGGGTATGAAGTTGTTTTATAGTGTAGAGAATAATAGTACTTTTAGTGATAGTCATTTTAATCCAACAACATTACCAAGCTAATCTTGTACAGCCTCAAACTCCATCTGAAACGCATGTTTAGCTGCAATATACAACCAGTCAGAAAAGACATTTCAGAGTAAATGTCTTAAATCCAACAATACTAACCAAAATAGTGGAGTAACTGTTTCCACTGCAGGTAGAGCTTTAACTTAGACTCAGACTTCAAGACCCCGGGTATGGGAGGACCCCATGGTGACGACATCACACACACACACACACACACACACACACACACACACACACACACACACACACACACACACTGTAAATGCTTCATTTGACCAATCAAAGTAAAGTTACAGAATGTTTGGCCAATGGACCGAAGACACCACTCCATCTCTATGGGTCTGAACTCCATGAAACAACTCCCCGGCTCCACACTTAGAAAAACTATTTCTGCATTGCTACGCTAGCTCCACACTTCGTTCTACAGAAAGAAAAAAAAATCCTCGGCCTCTGCTTCAAAAACTCCACTTCAATCAGTGGCGAATAATACAAAGAGCTCTCAGATTACAGGAGGCCTGCTGTAGTTTAAATCCTGTAATACAGGCTGAAATGAAATCCATTTTTTGCTCCGATGATCTTTCTAGGCAATGTTCAACATGGTCAGAGAGAGAGAGAGAGAGAGAGAGAGAGAGAGGGAGAGAGGGAGAGAGAGAGAGAGAAATGGCCATCTGTCTGCCATCGCTACTGTGCCACCCGCGAGTACCACACACACTCACACACACGCACGACCTCAGTTGAAAAAATGAGCTGCTAAAAAACCCCAGAGAGAGGAATGAGATGCCGTTTTTCCATTTGTAGCAGCATGATAGCACAAAGGAAAGAGACAAAACATTATTTGAAGATAGAAGATACACACATACTGATAAGAGACAGAGGAAGAGTGTGTGCGTGTGTGTGTGTGTGTGTGTGTGTGTGTGTGTGTGTGTGTGTGTGTGTGTGTGACTATTTCATCTTCCATGGTAACTTAAATGGTAGATGGAGGCCACACACACAAACACACAAATGCACACACACCTCCTAGTGCTCCGGCACCCCAGATGCCTTATGGGATTGTAATAATTCATGGAGTTAGCCAACTGCTTGCTGGACCAGACAAATGGAATTATACTGCCCAGATGAGATGGCTGCATACGCGTGTGTGTGTATGTAATGTGTGAGTGTGTGTGTGTGTTTGTGCATGTCTGTGTGTGTGTGTCAGGGTCACTTGGCCGGTCAGTAAAAAAGAAAAATAGCTGCTCTACTCTATAACCCTTTCCACACACCCATGGGCCAGCATCTGTATGGTGTGTGTGTGTGTGTGTGTGTGTGTGTGTGTGTGTGTGTGTGTGTGTGTGTGTGTGTGTGTGTGTCACTGTGAATGTGCTATGCAGCAGGAGGCCGACACCGTGACATTGTTAAACCATGTTAGATTCCAAGGCCTCTGCCCAGGGATGTCACTGCACACACACACACACACACACACACACACACACACACGCACACACAAACAGTAGACCATATTTGAATGTGTTTGTCTATTGCTGTCCTTGGCTCCAGTGCTTCCATGGCTCTTCCAGGCTAACCCATAGAGAAAGGGGCCCATTAAAACACGCTTGCACTCTGGCCATGTGGGACCAAACCGAGTAAATGTAGCCTAATTAAAACATACTAGTACTACTTTTGCTTCCTGACCTATAGTTTAGAAAACCAGGATTCACACACGCACACACACACACACACACACACGCGCACACACACACACATACAAATTCCCCATCATTAGCAGTATCCTGTTTCCCTATAAAGAATAGTCTTTCCCAGAGAAACCATTACACACTCATTTAGATTTCTGATAACACTCCATTGAAACACATCCATTGTGTGTGTGTGTGTGTGTGTGTGTGTGTGTGTGTGTGTGTGTGTGTGTGTGTGTGTGTGTGTGTGTGTGTGTGTGTGTGTGTGTGTTGTGTGTGTTGGCTAGAATGCCAATTAGTGTCCAGTCTGCTAGCGCTGCTCTGCTAGCTGTTGTAATAATAATAGATTACTGTTGTGATCTATTATTGGTTACCAGCTTAAAACTATGGGATTTGATGTTGCAATCAACATCTTATCCTGTATATTGTTAAAAGTTATGTTCATTACATTATTATTATTATTATTATTATTATTATTATTATTATATTCCAAGATCCCTAGAATGTGAAGTTAAATTAACATTTAATTTAAACTTGAATTATCAAGTTCTATCAATGATCAAGTTCAGTGATGTCGTGTTTTCACTTCTACACTACACACTACTTCAAATAAACACCAACATGTTAACTGTACATGGAAAGTTCTCCTGCTACGTATTTGGAGCGTTTCAATCCAGAAAAACACAACATACTTCGGCACGACGGCTGATATATGAAGTGATAGTAATGCCAATAATGTCTAAAAAGCATTTTTATTCAGTATGTTATAATATAAGCCATCAACTTTTCATAATGGAATCTTTGGGGGTTTATATATTGATCCATGAAGCTCATTCTAAAAAGTTTTCCTGCTCATTAATTTTCCAATCATCTCATATATGAGAAATATGGGATTCAATTGGGTACACACCCATGTCAAACAATCATACAGTAAGAGAGCAATAAGAATAATTGGGTTATTGTAGCAGCCAATAGTAACAGCTTTAAGAGGGTGTGCGAAATAATAACCGTAGAACATACTGAGACAAAGAAAAAAAAATGAATGAACACATACACAGGAGGAGACTGGAGGGATGCACTCATCTCTCTGTCTATATCCCCTTTTTTCAATCTTTATTCATTTGGGAAAAGCTGATGGAGCTCCAGGCTCTTTTCCAGCTGCTTCACATTTGTACAGTCCAACACATTGACACTGGGAGCTGCCCAGTACAACCACTGTCTTCTATTGGTGGCCACTGGAGCAGTGTGTTGCTCCAGGGCTCCTCTACGGTAGCGGTTGAAGGAGGGGAGAGCGGCGCTCAATCACTAAGCCCCGCCCACATTTCCCCAGCTGGTCCAGGGATTCAAACTGGCAACCTTCTGATCACAAGCTGCTCTAACCTCTAGACTGCCTCCTCTCCTCTCCTCTGTTATAGCCATTCGTTTAACATCTCATTCCTCCATTATTCTTCCTATTCCTTTCCTCATTTCTCTCATCTTTCCTGCCTCTCTCCTCCTCTTCCCTCTGTCCTCTTTTCTCTCCTCCACCCTACTCTACTTACCTCTTCCATCCCTTTTCCCCTTTCCTCATCCCCCCCTTCTCTTCCTCCCATCCTCCTCCTTCCTCCTTGTCCCTCTCGTCCTCCCCCAGTCCCTCCATCCATCAGTATTTCGGCTGGAGACAGATAGCATCGTTGCTTTACTGCTGCACCAGAGCTGACAGTCTGTCTGTCCTCGCCGTGGGCTTTAAACACACTAAATCAACGCCTGAAAGAAATAGATATTTTGCCACCGAGATAAGCCCATTTCCGAGCGAGTATTCATTGAAATGATATAATAACTGACATGGATAGGAGAGCAGAGGCAGAGGAAGAGAGAGAGAGAAGGGAACAGAGATAAATATGGTATTTGCAAGTTCCCCTTTGTGGCGGGAAGGCGCCTCCTTTTTTCTGGAGGAGGAGACGGGTGGGGGATCTAAACGCTGACAGGGGTGGTGGTAAATTGAATGCCATGAGCCGTCTGAGCCTCTCTGTCTCTAAAAAGAAATTCAATTAAAGTGTATTGGAGGGTTGTGAATGTGGCAGAGACTGGGTTCTAGTGGCTGATAAGGGCGGCTTCTCTCTCCGAGCGGCGCGTTATAACTGAAGCCAGATCACTGGCTGCTAAACGTGTAATCCCCTCCAGCCGAACAATATGGGCCCCAGTCTGATTCAATACAGCACCGACCAATTCCCCACATTAAATCAACGCAGGGGGGGCCCGGAGAGTCACCACCGACGCAGCGACGCACTTCCTCTGGCTTAAGCCACACACAGGAATCAGAAAGCCAGGTCGCTGACAATGGCTGCTATCTAACACTCAACACACACACACACACACACACACACACATTGTATTAAAGCTCCCTTGGGAAGTGATTTCAGTCCTTTCAGTGTTAAGTACCTGCTCCACTCTAGCTAATACCACCGCTAATACTGGAATTATACACTTGTGTGTGCGTGTGTGTGTGTGTGTGTGTGTGTGTTTGCGTGCCTTTTTCAACTGATAAAAAAGGTGAGATATCATGGTGCTCCTTGGCTAAAGCATATACCATACTGTTTGGTTCATGACCTATTAAGCTCCAAGCCTATCTCCGTGAAACCTGACGGGCTAAAACCTCAACTCCCTCTCACTCTTTAGTCAATTTAAAGGGATACACCAACTTTTTGGTACATAAGCTCCTTGATCAATTTACCAGCAATTTCACCAGTCAGTATTAGATTATTTCCCCAGTGGAAGAGGATGCACTTGGTGGCCGCTTTACTATTGCACCTAGCTAGTGGTAGGACTTCCTTGTGCCTGCAGATCAGCCTTGATTTAACAAGGTGCTGGAAATGTCCCCTCTGGGATCTTCCACCTGACCCCAAAGAGATCTGGACTGAACTAAAGCCACTGTCATATTCCTGAACCATCTTTATCAATATAGAATTTCTTTTTCCACAAAATTCTTGTTTTTCTTAATTTTGGCAATACCTTTAGTGATAAGCAATCATTGCTTTGGTGTTTTGCACTGCATTTCCCTGTGTGCACTTCGCAACACTGTCGCCAGTGCTTTGACATGACTGGACTGACAGCAGCTCCCACACCACCAAACAAACAAGTATGGGCTGCAAATAATGCAATGGCAGAATTTAACTTGGTGCCTAAGAGTGACCATG
>JAXDDW010000023.1:4592500-4595000 GCA_034670385.1 Hoplostethus mediterraneus
CCAGGACACTCAGCTATGTGTCTCTGCTCTCATCAGTTGCCTGTTTATCAGCTAACTTACACGTTAATGATTGATACTTGGAGAACTAATTATGACACCTCAGTTCACTCATTAAGCTACACAGCTACAAATGATTAATTGATTTATCACATTTTCCCAAGGCTCCATTTATAATCTCATGCTGAAACGAGTTCGGAGGAAGGAGGGGGGAGGTGAGAGAGAGAGAGCGAGAGAGGAAGGGAAGGGAGGCAGGAAAAGGGGGAAGGCAGAGGAGGGATGGAGGGAGGGAAGGTTAAAGGGTGGTGGTGGGGTTTTAAGGGTGGTGTGGAGGTTAAAGAATATTAATGTACTCCATCCAGTGCTATTAAACCGTATTAATGCACTGCAAGCTTAGAGATAAGTGCTGTAATTATTATACTGGTGGGGAGGCCAAAGGACAAAGAAACCAACCATCAAAAACAAGCAGACTAGAATAATGTTGTTGTCACATGAAAAAACTCCTCACAACTCCAAAAAGGAAGCTGGAAATAATACGGGCCATTTGAACCTAAAAAAAACGAAGCTGATTTCCCAGAAGATTTTTTTTCCATAATATTCCCAAACTGTAAATAGTCACAAATTCTAAATTCATTCTTCACATTTACAAGACATTTACTGCTCAGAGCAATAATTAAATGGTGCTTTCAAGGTATTAGATTGTTTAACTTAGTACATAGAATAAAGGCTTTTACGAGGTCAAACAAAGAATTAGAACCAATCTAATGAACCAAGCACCATAGCAAAACCCTTTCTTGGAAATTCAATTGCTCCAAAGGCTAGGAAATAATAAAGTTCAGAAGTGGTATTCTATGTTGAAATATCCCCTTTTTAAATAAAACAAATGAAATGAAATAAATACATTGCTTATTTTCTTTGGTTGCATGGTTCCAATTGTCATGTAAAGGACCATGACAATGCAAAACTTCAGGAAAACTTGGATTTGAGGATTGATTCAATGTTCAATCCAAGGGTTTTATCTCTTACAGTTTAACTAGTATTAAGGATGTTAGCATCTTCTTTTAACCAATAAACATACAATGTAACCCATGAAACTACTTTTGTTGAGAGTCCTGTTGAAAAGAATGAAAATACAAACAAAACAACATAGTATCAAACGTATTATTTATGGCGTATCATTTACCACACGTTTTTCACACATTTATTTTTATAGCCCTGAATCACCATTACAGTCTCAAAGGGCTTCACAGTGCCCAACATGTGAAACAATAAATGGTTAGTACACAACATCCCTCAGCCTTAGACCCTCAACAGAGAACAAGGAAAAACTCCCAAAAAACCTTTTAGGAAAAAATGGAAGAAACCTTGGGAGCAGCTACTCAGAAAGGATGCTACTCACCAGGATCCCCCTACCAGGACCACATCAACACTACAGTACACCAGCGATAAATAAACATACTAATATTGTCAGGAAATTGAAACAGTGACAAGTCTGTTCAGTGAAGAAGCTTTCAAAAATAATAAAATAAAACGTTTTTAAATATAAAAAAAACTATAAAGAGAAGTAATGTAAAACATGAATGCAAAAAATAAACATTTATATACAACCTTTGCACAGTACTGTATATACTCCATACATTAGCATTTTTATGAAAAAACATAAATTCATTGATTAATAGAGATATATATTGTTTTTTAATAATAATACAAATAATTATTAATCGAGATAATTAGAAAGGAAATCTTGCATCTTGTCCACCTTCATTATTTTTAGGCTCATCTACCTGTCCAACTTTGATTAGCAAATAAGTCATCTGAAATGTGCTAAAATGTTAGGCTACATACATGTTAGTTAGTTAGTTAGTTAGTCAGTGCAGGAGGAAGTTTTCACAATGTTATCATGGCATGGTAAAGATTCATATTAACACCAATTAGTTGGTGTCTAAAATTGTCTGTTGCTGAAGATTTAAATATGTAAGAGAAGAGAAGACAAGAGAGAACAGAAGGAGGGAGAGGAGTAGAGGAGGTTGGTCAATCAGGAGGAGCAGAGGAGATCAGTCTATGAGGTGGAGGAGAGGAGGTCTGTCTATCAGGAGGGGAGGAGGTCAGTCTATCAAGAGGAGATGAGTCCAGTTTATCAGTAGGAAGAGAAGAGGTCAGTCTATCGGGAGGAGAGGAGGCCAGTCTATTAGGAGGCGAGAAAGTCAGTCTATCAGGAGGAGGAGAGGAGGTCAGTCAGTTACAGAGGAGGTCAGTCTATCAAGAGGAGGTCAGTCTATCAGGAGGGGAGGAGGTCAGTCTATTGGGAGGAGAGGCCAGTCTATTGGGAGGAGAGAAAGTCGGTCTATCAGGAGGAGGAGAGGAGGTCAGTCAGTTGCAGAGAAGGTCAGTCTATCAAGAGGAGGTCAGTCTATCAGGAGGGGAGTAGGCCAGTCTAGCAGGAGGAGGAGAGGAGGTCAGTCTATCGGGAGGGGGAAAAGAGGTCAGTCTCTCAGGAGGAAGC
>JAXDDW010000023.1:4597500-4835000 GCA_034670385.1 Hoplostethus mediterraneus
ATTCATTCCTCCTCTTGTTTTCTCAATCGCACAAAAAAATTGTGCATCTGCAACTTTTCCTGTGAATAACATTCTCTTCTCCTTCTCCTTCCTCCTCTCTTTCTTCCTCCTCTGCTCCTCATATCTCCTCCTCTCCATCCTCCTCCTGTTCTTTTTCTTTCTCCTTAGCCTGTCCATCCTCCTCCTCCTGCTCTTTTTCATCCTCCTCAGCCTCTCCATCCTCTTCCTCCTTTTTCTTCCTCCTCCTCATGCAGTTTTTCTTCCTGATCCTTTCTATCCTTCTCCTCCTCTTCTTTGTCTTCATCATCATCCTCTCATTCCATCTCTTTGTTTGCCTTCTCCTCCTCCTCTCCTCCTCCTCATCTTTTTCTTCCTCAACTTCTTTGTATCCTCATCCTCCTTTTGTTTTTCTTCCTCCTCGTGTTCCTCCTCCTCATCTTCCTCCTCTCCATCCTCCTCATCTTCCTTTTCCTCCTCCTCCTCCCATCCTTTTTCTTCCTCCTCATCCTCCCCATGCTCATCCTCCTCTTCTTTTTCATCCTGCTTATTTTTATTTCCCTCATATTCTTCCTCTCTGTCCTCCTTCTTTTCATCCTCTTCATCTTATTCCTCCTCCTCATCTCCATCCTGATCCTCCTGTTTTATCTCATCCTGCTTTTTCTTCCTCTCCCTACTCCTCTCCATCCTCTTCCTCCTCTCTCCATGTCATTAAGCCCTCAGCCTGCCCGTGCGCTAAAACATGTAAAAGAGCTTCCATTTTGGGACAGATTTGTTTGTGGCATTAATAGTCTTTAGTTTTCCACATGGTTTCCCAGCAGCCGGAGACATTAGAAAGAGAAGTGAGCTGCAACACATCTCCCCTCTCATCCTCTCATCCTCTGATCCCTGCCTCATCTGTCAAACACCGAGCAAGAGGAAGAGAGGTGGCGAGGAGGGAAAAAAAGGGGAGAGAGAGCGATAGGAAGAGAGACATAAGGAAAGTATTGCTTCCATTTGCAGAATAGAATTTACCTTTTTAGGCTGACATAAATCTATGTGAGGTAAATTCATGGTATAAATCGTAGAAAGTAGTAACAAAGTGTAAGTTATATGAAGGTGTGTTTTTAAGGGGAGAAAAATCTTAATCTGCAATTTGAACAAAAAGTTCAAAGTTTTAATTGTCTTATGCTGCTCACCAACTGAAGGTCATAATTTACCATGCTTTTAACTACCACTACACCAGTGAACATAATATAGTGGGATAATATAATACATTTATTTGTTGACCACCTAGATTTTTAGACATAAATCTGTATGCCATAAATTCATACTATACATCATAGTTAGTAGTATGCAACTGACATAGATTATATGAAGGGGGAAAAAAGCATAAATTGCTGAAAACATAATTGATTTTTGTTGCTGGTTGGTTTGCCTTATGATGCTCACCGACTGGAGATCACAGTTTTCCTTCCTTTTATTCAACGCTACAACACTGTAGGCCTGAGTGTACAAATATGTATATTCCTTCCTCCCTTCACCATGTGCTATCAATGTGTTCTGAATAAAATATGTTCTTATTCAACTTGACTGACTAGGGGTTAAAAAGAGAAAGAAAAAGAAAAAGAAACAAGAGAAACATTTTTAAAAAGGCTACGTGTTTTTTTTGCTAATGGTAAAAGAAGAGGTAAAAGTTAGCGGCTTGTTCGGGAAAGATAATGAATCAGCTACAAGTGAAGGCATCACTTTGTCAATATCGCCATCTTTTCCTTTTACCATCAACAACCATCTCTCCTCCTGCTCATCTTCTACCTGCTAATCATCCCTATCCTCCTCTTCCTCCCTCTAATCAGCGTAACTAGCTAGCTTAGCGTTCCGCTATATGATCCCATGGTTATGTCACCTGCAGCCGACCTGTCTGTCTGTAATTAATACAACCATGGCGCTAACATTTTCAGGCCAGCTCCCCTCTCCTTTCTTTCTTCTCTTCAGCCCCCCCCAACCCCCCCGCCCCCCTCCAGTTAATCACAGTTGTTCCCGGTAAAAGAAGCCGTTAACGGCTTGGTGCGTTAGGAATGGCCCCGGCGCTCCCCAACGCTAATCGGACCGTTACGACTGAGAAGCTTTGCATTATGCAAATCACTGGCCGGGAACAGGTGACATTTGTAGGGGAGCGGGGCGACAGGGCGATGGAGTCTGGCTGATTTAGACATTAGTCCCTGTCACAAGGCAACACACACACTGCTCATCTGCATATGCACACACACTGCGTACACACACACACACACACACTATATATACAAGCAGCAAAAGCGGAAGAAATTACAATTACTCCTTTTACTAATTGAGTAGTCTTTTTATGTACGTGTACTTTTCAGAGTATTTTTTGAAGTCAGTGATTTTACTTAAATTGGTAATCCTTGAGTTCCCGGTTTTCTTATTTAGTCTCCGTCTTTGGGGCTCAGCGCTCATTGCTGTGGTGTTCCCGCACTGCACTGCCCAGAGATGACCTGTCAATCAAACAGTGTGTCCAATGCTGTGATGTCTTTTTCCTCGGATTTTCTGAAGTTTGAGTTTCTCTAGGTATCGCTCTTTTCTTTGTCTTGCTCATGCTTACTACCCAGTTCTACAAACAAACCAGAAACGTAAAACGCATCACGTCCTTTGCACCAGAGGATTTTTCCCAGGAAAGAGCTACCTGATACCAGGTGTTTAGAACAGCAAATAGAAAATCATTTAAAACGAGCAGTGGAAAACATTTATTTATATGAAAAGGACACCGATTTTTTTTTTATTCCCCTCACTTTATTCCGTTCTACCAGCAGACTCAAGCCTGTCTACCTTGCTGTCAGATTTTGTGGCTTTCTTGACTCTGTTCATAATGCACCTTATATAAGTAAAGCTGCATTACACAAGTTCACACTTTGGCAGCCCCAAGTGGCAGTGGGAGGTAATCTTGCTTAGCGCACCTTTAAAAAGACAAAATATGTTTATCAATTTTCACAGTAGCTTGTCTGGATGTTGGCTGTGTTCGTGGCCTTGGAGAGAACTGGGAGTGGAGAAAGAGAAAGAGAAAACAGAAAAAATGCGTGAATGAATGAAAAATTAAATGAATGTAAAAATACCGGTTAACATGATACTCAGTGTTGCCACTACTTATATTTGGCTATTCAATATATGCAGAGAGTAGGTGAATGACAAAATGACAGACACGTATTTGAGTTGTTCCTATTCAGACTTGGTCCTATATCTTCAATGACCACAATGAGAACTGTGCCTCTGTATCCATAAGGCGGTATTCCGCATTTTGGCTTCATTATCCCCTCCTCTCAGGATGATGGAAAGTCTAGGTCATGGATGTTCTGGCTCTTGACTTTATTCCTTTCAGTCTTGTACTCTTAACAGGGACTAATGTAAACACAGAGTGAGGGAGGTGGGAATTTAAATTCAAATATTAGCATTCATTTTAAACTGTCTGCCTATAACTTTCTAGTGAATTTATGGTAGTAACAGCGATAGTAGTAGTAGTAAAAACTAGTAGTAGTAGTAGCAGTATGTATGTATTCTCTTATCCTAGTCCTAAACCCACACACCCACACACACATTCACACACTTCCTAATGTCTGCATTCATTGGGTGTAGGCAGTAATAAGAGACCATTATGGATGCTAAACAGATCTTTTAGCCAATGACTAACTGACAGTCCCTCATATACAACCAATGAGCTGTGAGATATCTGGCAGATCCTGAAAGAGCACACACAAACCACACACACACACGGTGTGATAATACATGCGTACCAATCTAGAGTGTGTCTGCCTGAGTGCTCCTCAACTGAACACATCACCATAATCACTTTATCAGAGGGAGGAGAATAAAACCTAGTGAATATGGAGAGGAGGTGGAGGAGGACGGAGGGGGAGAGAAATGAGCAAATTAAGAAGTAAGGAAGAGAGGGAAGAAGAGAGGAACAGAGGGATGAAGAAAGGGATGAAGAGAGGTGAATAGATGAGCAGACAGAGCTTTGTATTTCCTGGTTGTCGATGTTTTACTAGTAGTAGTACTAGTAGCAGCAGTAGTAGTAGTACTAGCAATAGTAATAGTACTAGTAGTACTAGTAGTACCAGTAGGAGTAGTAGTAGTACCAGTAGGAGTAGTAGTAGCAGTAGCAGTAGCAGTAGTAGTACCAGTAGCAGCAGTAGCAGTAGTAGTTGTAGTAGTAGCAGTGGTAGTAGCAGTACTAGTAGCAGCAGTAGTAGTTCATCTCATGTTTGCATACTGAATCAGTAACACTATCCTATAACATCTCATTGGCTCCCGGGTGAGGAGACCATGATATTAAACCAGCCAATCAGATGATCAATACCAGCTTATAGACCCCCCACGCCGCACCCTCAGCCCCAACCAATAGTGGTGAAGTTTTCCCAGTGTTAATTAGCACTGGCACATCTCTGCTCTCTCCTCTTGTCTCTGTGTCTAGCTAATTCAGCCTCTCGTTAACAACGCTTATACAGCCAATTACCATAAATCCCCGTTAGCTGCGGCAATTAACAGTAACGAGGTGGCGTTGCATGTGTTTCTACTGTTGTAATTAAGCCAGTGTGTTGTTAATTAGCGCGATGTGAGTGGGAGGTTTTCTCGCTCGTTAGTATGGCCATTTCATTCAATTAGCACCGCCATTAACGAGGTGTCTATGTTCTAACAAAGTTAATGCGGGGAGGGGCAGCGACGGGCCGATTAGCCTAGACAAACACGATGATGAGCGTGGCACAGAGCCCAGGGAAGGAGATGTGGCGTGTGTGTGTGTGTGTGTGTGCCAGCCAGGACATCAAGCCAGGACATCAAGGGCTCCCGGTGGTGTGGCAGCACACAGCCTTTACGATGTAAAGAAATACACACTAACATTGACTACTAGCACAATGAGCCCCCCCACCTCAACACACTCACTCACACACACACCCACACACACATACAATGACATTTATTATTATTTTATTATTTTATTTCATTCACATTCAGGCACTCTGGTGGCTCAGTAAATCTAATACTCAACTTTTTCTTTTTCTTGATCGCATCTCAGGGGTTATTCTGCTTTTGAAAGTAAAAATATCATGGAGATAGATATATTATTTACTCCACAATGTTTGCTTTACGTACGTATGATTAGCAGGGATTAATGACATGAAACAACAGGGAAATAAGCAGTGTTTACCATCTGAAAGCTAAGGTGAATTGTATTTTCTACTAATATTTAGAAAACAGAGATGAACGGTATTTTTTAGTACTATTTACCTTCTGGTATGAAACTGCTATCTACTGTTTTTGTCTTTGAATTCAACATTACTTTACTAATATCAGAAGTGAGGTAGAATCAGAATCAGCTTGGCAATAAAACTGATTTCTGAAAATCTGATTCTGATTCTGATTCTGAGGTAGTAGAGGTGGGGCTTCAACAAGCTGTCCCAAAATCCTCTTTTCACCTGTGGAGACTCCTACTGAGTATGTGTTAAAATAGAGAGAAAACATTTTTTTTATTGGAGGAAAGAAACAGCGCCCCCTAGCAGGATGTAGCAGAACTGGGATAGAAACACAAAAAATGTTTTAATTAAACGTTTGTTGTTGTTTTTTGTTGTAGAACTACCCTGGTGCCCTCTGTTGGCCTGTTGCCAAACCCAGTGTGTATGTGTGTGTGTGTGTGTGTGTGTGTGTGTGTGTGTGTGTGTGTGTGTGTAAGAACCAGGTGGATTCAAGGTGAATATAAGACATTTTAAAATCTTACAAATAATACGTTTCCTGAACGCCAGTCCATATTATATAACTGGAACTGGATTCACTTCATCTCAATTCAGGAAGTGGATTTTCTTAAAAATCCCCAAATTCCTGTAAGGTTTTTCAGTTCCAATCTGAGAACGATGCTGCATCGGTTTTTATTTCCATGCTGAAGTTAATGGCTGCTTCCGAATTTAGCCGAGCGTTTACAGTAAACACAGAGAGAGAGCGAGAGGATGGAGGTATAGAAGGAGAAAAGGATGCTAGCGCTGATGTGACAGAAGACGAATATGCTCCGATGTGAATTGCCTCTCCTCCCGTCTTCTCTCTCTCAACTCTCTCTCTCTTCTCCTTTTCCTCCATTTGTCGTTTACTTCTCCCACCCCCCTCCTCCTCTCTCACCCCGCTTCTCATTCTCCCCATCCCTCTCTCTCCCCTCTCTCCTCTCTCTCTTTCTTTCTGATAAGAGCCTGTTCTCGTTGACATCTCAGTCTGACTCCATTACAGCTAATAGAGGGAGGCCATCTTGCCACTGACACACACGCGCACACACACACACACACACACACACACACACACACACACACACACACACACGCACACACAAAGGGGGCTCCAAGGGACCCCAGTGGATGCTGGGAAAATAAAACAGAGTGTAAATGTTTACACAGACACATTTTGTTCACTTTTAGCCTCAATTGAGCTCCTAATGCAGACGTTTAAATCCCACCTCTAATCTACTAGAATCTACTCTGATCCATACACTCAGATTACATCTAATAAGTATAAGTGCATTTTTTCCCCCCTGCATATCACCAGTTACACATATGCATTTCATCAGAGAGGTCAGAGGGCAGGGTTGGTCTCCAGTGCTGTTGCATCTAAGCAATAAACAATACAGCGAATGTTTGGGCCAAAATGTTTGGATCTGATCGCCGTTTGGATCCCCCACACCCCCCACAATGTTTGGATCCCCCACACCCCACAATCACACAATATTGGGTGACAATCTCAGGGGCGGGACTAGTTTCAGATGAAGTTATTTTTACGGGGAATTTCACAAGGAGGCAAAGAGAAGCCGGAAAATGAATCCCATCCGAATAGGGTTTAAGATTACGATTCCTTGTAAACTTTGCCCCGTGATGGTTTAAATTGCTGTTTCAGAGGCTTTTCCACCCAAATATTTCTCGGGGGGTGGGGGCATATGGATATGTTGAATTTTGGCATGAAAGTGGTTTCATTGAAAGATATTGGCAGGAAATATCAGTTATTAGCAGTTTCAAGCCACATAAACAGCAATATCGGTAAATGTCTACATTTGACGGTTACTTAGAAGATAGGTTACAAGTTTAATTTCACACACACACACACACACACACACATACAAAAGCAGTAGCATGACCAATGCCCCCCTCCGCCCTCTTCACTGTCTGCCCAGACAGTGATTACAAATGGTGGGGGTGGGATAGAGCGGTCAAATGGTTCAACAATAGAGTGTGTGTGTGTGTGTGTGTTTGTTTTGTTTCACTATGTATGTGTGTGTGTGTGTGTGTGTGTGTGTGTGTGTGTGTGTGTGTGTGTGTGTGTGTGTGTCTCCCAGTGTGTGTTGTAGTGTGTATCAGTGTATTGGCTACTGATAAATGGCTGCCTCTTTAGGGAACTTATCTCTTTAAGTGTTGCCGCGGTGAGGGATGACATCATTTGGATCCCCCCGGCTAACTGGCTGCCATGACGACACCTCACCAACCTATCCATTTACCAGATGGCCCGATAGTGTCTGCACGCGCGCGCGCGCACACACACACACACACACACACACACACACACACACACACACACACACATATACAGGTAATAGGAGGCCATGTGGAAATTACAGCCACAGACTATGGCAGCTCCCAGCACTGACACACACTGCCTTGATAGGGACACACACACACACACACACACACACACACACACACACACACACACACACATGCAGGCATGTCCTGATAACATACACACAATCACACATGTCTGACAAACACACACACACTTACACCCCCGACCCCCACACCAATTTTATCACAGCTTAACAGAGGAAAAAAAACACAGGAGGAAAAAATTAAGTATTGATCAAATTAGCAGTTTTTAAACTATCCCTGTGTGTGTGTGTGTGTGTGTGTGTGTGTGTGTGTGTGTGTGTGTGTGTGTGTGTGTTAATGAACCCATCACATGGCAAACACAATAAAAGGTCAGTCACACAACACAATCAAAAAGTGCAATTCAAGCATTTCTCTTTAGTGTTTTATGATACAGGAAACCTCAACGTAGGGAAAGCCGGAGGGTGCGGAGGCGTGTTCGGCTACAGGACGGCGAGGAGCTGCGTTGAGCGCGATAAGCCTCAACATCCGAGGCTTTTCCTGGCTGCGGCTGTTCGTCCCATATTGATGGCGTGTGATCGATAAGCCTTCATTTGGCTGCTAATTGGCCCTGTCTGGATGACGGGGAGAGAGGAGAGCGTTCAGACTGGTCAACACACGATGACATGCAATACGACAGAGTCACCAGTCAGCGTCATCCACCTCTGATATGATGCAATTTGATTGATTACATATTTATTGTAGAATCAATACTGCACTGGTTGTCTATGGGAAGACCTGAACTGAATTGATTCTAATGAGACATTTTGATTTCACCTGTATACATGAATATATTTTATGATTATTATTATTATTATTAGTGGTAGTAGTAGCAGTAGTATTACTAATAGTAGTAGTACTAGTAGCAGCAATAGTAGTAGTAGTAGTATTCTGGGTCTTAATGGAGAGTTTTAGTCTCCTATGGTCTAAATGAACTCTTGTCATTTTTGGAAAGAAACTGGTCAAATATAAAGACATTGAAAATCAAACAAAAACAAATTCAATCCAAAAGGTGTCGGCATCAGCCTTGAACCCCCATTTCAGTCGAACGCTAACTGTTACCAGTTATGATACAATTTCATCTCACGATTACCTTTTATCTTATTGCCTCCCTTTTATCTTGAAATCCGCGATGTGTTCAATCCTCTGGGCGCTCTGTTATTTGTTCTTAATAAATATACACTTCAAGAGAGTTGTTCCTATTCACAGCTAGACAACGGGGGACATTTATTCCTTCTCAAATTAAGTGGTACAGCCCTTTAGAGATTGAGCTCTCAATCTGGGCATACAATAATGCCAGATATCAGTCACCGAGTAACTAAAACAACTGTTGTTAAATCCTTGACTTTTACTGGCCTTAATGATGAGCTATATGGCTTATATACACAGGATCCACTGTAGACCTCACACTGAATATTCAGACTGGAAAAGAACACAAACACACACACTGACCTCACTGACCTCACACAGACACACACACACATACACACAGGGGGAAACTTATTAGGTTATTATCTTTCCGCCCCATAAAATAGGAATAACTTAAAGCGCCGCCGCAATTAATAACCCAACTATAAATCTGAATATTCCCCATGAATATTATTCTATTCTATTCTACACACACACACACACACACACACATACACACACACACAAGGTGATCAGCCGGGGTGTATGGGAGCAGGGAGAATGATAAAGCCATCAGAGAATGTTCTGGATGAAGAGAGCTGAACGGGAATGTGTGTATCAGAGCATGTGAGTGTGTGTGTGTGTGTGTGTGTGTGTGTGTGTGTGCGTGTGCACGCGCCGACGGAGCGTGTTCTGCATGGCGGCTTTATGCATCAACACACTGATGCGCTCTCCATCTCCACGTTGAGGAGTCACTCTCAGTTGTGTGTGTGTGTGTGGGTTGGATGCACTGGTTAAATCAATGCTCTGCTCAGTAACCTCTAACACTGACACACACACACACATTTCTACTGTCATCTGCTATGACCTTGCTGCTGTCGCCACACACACACACACACACACACACACACACACACACACACATACTCAGTGCCCTGTAGATGCTGATGCTGGTGAGGATGCTCTTGACTGTACCACTGTCTCACACCAATTTGGCTTTTTAAGGCCGTTTAAACTTGATCCACTACAGAATGGGTTTCAATAGTGGGCTGGTTTTAGGCAGGCCCACTATTGCTGGAGCCTATCCCAGCATGTATTGGGCAGACAGACAGGGAAACAGAATAGACAGGTCGCCAGATGAACACCCTGTGTATTAAATGTGATTAAATTAAATCACCGAGGAGATTGTCAGCCTGGTGGAAAATGTGCTGGAATGCTTCATGGCACAAAACAGGAAGAGGGTGCTGTTTTTCCAGAATAACGGAGCTAAAGCTTTTTTAGAGTTTCTGGCAGCGGTAGAACATGTTTGTCCTCTTCAGTAAGACAAAGACGCCAGGGAGGGGGGGCGGGGGGGATTGGAAGTTTATGGGAAATGTAGTCTTGGATTTGGAGAAACGCTAGTAGTAACAGCACCACTGGCATGAGGACAGAGGCTTTACGGTAGTGACACCAAGGTTAACAATATATTGACGGTTAAAAATTATACATGTAGCATTTATTTTTGATTATTTGTTCCAGTGATATTATCCATACAATCTGATGTCATCTGATTTTGACAACATTTTGCATTCCTAAATATATGAAATGCTCACTAGGGATGAAAGACGGCCACCATAAAACCTCCAGAGATGGAAGCTGTGACAGCAAGAGTAAAGAATAAGGAACAAAATCAAGAAATAAATTCATGAATAAAGTACTGCCCATCTACAGTGGCTTCAAATGTTACCTGTGCATTACGACCTTATGCTACTGACACAATCTGTTCCAGTCTGATATGATGTAAATTATGCAGTTTGATTGATTACAGATTCATTGTAGAATTGATCAACACGACACAGATTTTCTATTAAAAGCCTTTAACCCAGAACCTGACACACAATTCTGGGAGAAACACTCAAAAAACACAGTCATTTTGGCATGAAAAGTATCAAATTTAAAAATTATAAATATTGACACAAAAAAATGGCACGTTGACTACATCTACTACATCTAGACAATCAACAAACTACTTCCTGGTGAATTACCGCGCACCAACCTAGAGCTGGCTCATGCTTGTGTGACTTGTGTGACTACTGTACTGCCTGGTGTATGAGTGCACAATGGATTTCCCTAATGCAGGACTAATGCATACCATAACTCTCCTAAGCATTGTGCAAAAAACATTCTGAATGAGTGTGTGTGTGTGTGTGTGTGTGTGTGTGTGTGTGTGCTAGACAACAGAACGCGTCTCCTCTGCTGCAGGAAAACAAAGAAGTCCTGCCCTGCTCAGTTGAAGTGAATTGTGCATTAAAGAGCAATCCCTTCAGCCAAATGAATGTCATCCTACACACACACACACACACACACACACACACACACACACACACACTGCTGACAAAGTGGGGTTAGGACCACTGATTATCCCGCTAGTTTGTGTGTTATGCTCCTCTCTGATCCCAACATTCTTCACATAACATTTTACCTCCCTCTCTCTCTCTCTGTCTCTCAACCCCCTCTCTGATCTATGTCCTACAGCTCTATCTCTTCTCTCAGCTCTAACACTGTAATTCCCTTTCAGCCTGGCTTCAATGCCCCCCAACCAGATACCATCAAAGGAGGAGGAGGAGAGGAGAGGATTGGTTTCTTGGCATCTCTCTCTCTCTCTCTCTCTCTCTCTCACACACACACACACACACACACACACATATCCACTGGGTAAGTTGACAGATGGAGTAGTACAATAAAACAGTTTGTAATGGAGGTAATATGATTTAAAATACTATCTATTAGCTTGGATAGGCCTGTCAGGTGAGCAGGTGTGTGTGTGTAGGGGGGGGGGACAATGAAGATGGCAGAGAGAATATAGGGGCAGACATCTAAATCACAGTACACACACACACACACACACACACACACACACACACACACACACACACACACACACACACACACAAACACAGTGGGCCGATCTATTTCAGTGGACAACACAGCTCAAACTCTCAACCCTCTGTGAGCACCTTATATACACACACACACACACACACACACACACACACTGTATATTCAATGCCAGTAAGAAGTCTACCGGGATCCATATGTTACAACAATCCCGATAAGAGAGAATACAGTGTACAGTGGGGGACGTATGGTATCTCACTATAAAGAATATTACAGTATGAATATACACTCCTCTCCCTTCACTTCTGGTCACTTCAATCATTTTCTCCTCAACGTTCAAATATATTGGAAAACTTTCAGCAGGAGGCACATGATTAATGCACACTCTCTATGCCAGCATGGAGAAATATTATTTTATTATTTATTATTTAATATTGCATTATATTTATCTATACGGCTCCCTGTAACATAAATCTCTACTGCCTTCTAAATACAATCCCAGGATTGGCTAGTTTAGCCAGTTTAGCTAGTTTAACTAGTTTAGCCATCTTTTGTTTCATGCGGTATGTTCTGGTAGCCAACCATTTTCTTTTTGTTCAAGTAGTTAATATATTATTTCAGACAGGTATAATAATGATAATAATAACAATAAAATAAGCAGTAATACTAGTAGTAATATTTGACATCTGTTGCCTACACTAGCAAACCTGCCAACCTGCACGCATTTTGTGTACCAACCACGCAATTCTTGGTCAAAATACGCAGGTACGAAATGCCAGCTGAAACTACACAAATGAAAAAAATATATATATATGATAATTTAATTACAGAAAACAATCAATCAATACAAAACAATACCGTACATGTATTCGGTATTTAAATTACATCCCTCTTGTGCTTCTGTAACGCTCCCTAGTCTCGGAAACCCGACTCGAGCGAGTTCTGCTGAGTTCTCGTATACAGGCTGGGCACAAGACTAGCCCCTCCCCGACCCAAATCTTCTCACTCACAAACATCCACTGATGTGGTAAGTTAACGCATCACGTTACCGTAATGTTACTTTGTCATCGACCGAGGTGTACGTTGCATTGCGTTGCTGAGGTAAAATGGGAAGTGGGGGCGTAATAATCAAGCACAAAAATATTTAAAATGTGACTGTAATGTTAACATCATATGAAACATTGCTAAACATGTTCGGTAACTTTGTTGTTCGCTAGTTAGTCGTAGCTCGCATACGACGTGATTAGCCTCGTTACGAGATTTAAGGCTATGGTGTGATAAACTGGTAACGTAGCAGATAATTCCTATTATTGCAGCCAGTCACCCGACCAGCCTTGCAGGTAGAGATACTAGTCATCATGATGTCCGATGACGACGAGGATACTGACACTGAGAGAGAGAGCAGCAGACATAACGTTACTAAAAAGAAGCGAGTGCATGCACCCCAGAAGTTCCTCGCTAAATATCAGGAGCAATGGCCGTGTCTCCGCCCCTCAAAAATGCCTCACCATGCATTTTGCACATTGTGCAATTATGATGTTGACATCAGCCACCAAGGAGCTTCAGGTAATAATTTAGCTAAAACCTACATAGTTTGTCAATTGAATACCATTTTTTCATTATATGATATGTGTGCTTTTATAAGCTGATAATCATAAGTGAATTGCATTCAATTATTTAATTATTAAATAAAAATGGAAATCATGCCCAGAAACTTGGTTTTATTCATAATTGACAATGTTTTACATCGCAACACAAGTTTCTGTAAATACTTGACAATGAAAACATGTTACAATATACAAAATAAAACATAAAAAAAAATTTTATACAGCTGTACTCAAACATTTGACTGTTCTGTACATGATTTCCAATTTAATAATTTAATAATTGAATGCAATTCACTTATGATTATCAGTTTAAGCACACATCATATAATGAAATATTAGGTGTTTATAGAAAAGTTTATACAGTTTAAAGTATTTTTAATCATGAAAGAAAACCTGTTATATTGATTTATATGTTGATTAACTTGATGATATTGAACCTTGACCCCGAAGTACTCCAGAACTATAGACCAATCTCAAATCTGCCGTTCCTCTCCAAATTGCTTGAACAAACAGTAGCAAGTCAACTTACAGACTTTCTGTCAAAAAATAACCTACTTGATCCCTTCCAATCGGGTTTTAGATCCTTTCACTCGACCGAAACTGCACTTACACGAGTGGTAAATGACCTTTTGTTAGCTATTGACTCCAACTCAACCTCAGCACTATTGCTACTTGACTTGAGCGCAGCCTTCGACACAATTGATCATACGATACTCTTGAACCGTCTTCTTGGTTTAGTTCTTACCTACTTGATAGATCACATCGCGTCTTTTACAACAACATGACCTCAGAGTGTTGCAATATGGACTTTGGTGTCCCGCAAGGCTCTGTCCTAGGACCACTGCTATTCTCTATCTATATGCTACCACTTGGTGGCATCATTCGCAAATTTGGAATTAACTTCCATTGCTACGCCGATGACACCCAAATTTACATACCAGTCAAACCAACCGATAACACCCAATTCCAAAAACTAGAGGCCTGCCTATCAGAGGTCAAATATTGGATGTCCCTAAACTTCCTACTTCTTAATGGCAGCAAAACTGAGATGCTGATTGTGGGACCAGCTAGACATAGACACTTATTTGAGAATACTACTCTCAATTTTGATAGTTGTGTAATCTCCCAGAGCCCATACGTTAAAAATCTTGGGGTAAAATTCAACCCTACCCTCTCATTCGAGTTGCACATTAAGGAGATCACTAAAACAGCGTTTTATCATCTTCGCAATATTGTCAAAATTCGACCCATGCTAACAGAGGCAGATGCAGAAATTTTAGTATATGCCTTTGTATCATCCAGAATCGATTATTGCAATGCCCTTTTTTCAGGCTTACCTACTGGGCGAACTAAAAAATTACAATTGGTTCAGAATGCTGCTGCCAGAATCCTGACCAAAACTAGGAAATTCGACCATATACCTTCCATTCTATCCTCATTACACTGGCTACCAATTCAAGCCAGATGTGACTTTAAGGTGCTTTTACTTACATATAAATCATTACATGGGATGGCACCGTCCTATTTATCCGATTTGATTATACCATACAAACCGCCACGTGCCCTTAGATCTCAGGACGTCGGCTACCTGTCTATCCCAGCAGTCAAAAAGAAAACTGCAGGTAACAGAGGCTTTTCTTACCGGGCTCCCTATCTATGGAACAGTCTGCCTGCCTCAGTCAGAGAGGCAGGCTCTATCGACGTCTTTAAGTCAAGGCTAAAAACCCATTTATTCTCTCTGTCATTTGACCAGCCCTGAGGGAGTGGCTCAGTCTCGTCTCAGAGTAAGGCTAGCCTAGTAAGGCTAGGCTCAGTCTCTTCTCAGAGTAAGGCTAGACCAGTTAGCTTATCCTAGCTCAGGGTCCTGCCGATGGATATTAGCATCCTGCCTACATGTCCTATTCTCCTGGTCTACTTGCTGCTGTCCACTGACGCTGGTCATGTTTGTCTGTGTGAGTGCGTGTGTGTGTGGGTGAGTCTCCTATCTGTTCCAGGCTGCAGCCCGGCAGAGTTGGCGTCTGCATGGTCCCGCCTCCTAGGACGATGCTGACTGAGCAGGCGTTGCGTTCTCCTATCTGGGCAGAGTTGGCGTCTGCATGGTCCCCTAGTCCTATGATGACGTCGACTGAGTTGCCGTTGCTGTGATGCCGCCCCATCAGATGTGGATGTCCCACCAAAATGAACTTTCATATATTGTGTATACTCTGCTTGCCCAAACACGGCATCTATTGCACGCCCAACCGTCCTGGTAGGGGGATCCCTCTCTGAGTAGCCCCTCCCAAGGTTTCTCCCAATTTTCCAATAAGGTTTTTGTGGGAGTTTTTCCTTGTCCTCTGTGAGGGTCTAAGGCTGGGGGATGTCGTGTACTAATCATTTATTATTTTCACATGTTGGGCACTGTGAAGCCCTTAGGGACTGTAACGGTGATTAAGGGCTATACAAATAAATGTGATTTGATTTGATTTGATATGGCGGTGACCATGTGCAAAGTGGTGCGAAAGCGCGTGAGCGTTACACTATTGTGGTACTCAAAATATTTTCCCAAGGTTGGCAGGTCTGCACCAGTAATATTTTTAGGTTATTGTCGGAAAAAGGCAATTATAGCAATTTAAGCAGCACAGATTAGCGGTGTTGAGGTAAATAAAGAGCCCCGACTATTATAGGCAGTTTTACAGTACAAAATGTCTATCTATCTGATTGATAAAGCATAACACAATCGTGATTCAGCCTATAGCCTGAAAGCCTTAACGTTTGCCGTTCTAAACACCCAGATTTAGGAAATGGTGCACAGGAAGTGATGCGTTTTATGCTAGTTTGTAATACATACCAGAAGAACTGGGTAGTTAACATTAGCTGCAATAGCCACAATGGCTGAACAGACACAGAAAAGTCACAGTATTGGCCACACTGTTTGATTGACAGGTGACCTCTGGGAAGTGTAGTGCAGAAACACCACAGTAATGAACGCTTAGCACCATAGATGGAGATTTAGTTTTTAAAAAACAACTTTTGGTAATGGAAACAGGTAATCCACTTTAACATTTGCAGAATTGAGAAATATATCCAGAACCATTTATTATATTAAAACAGCTTTGACAGTTGCAGTGCAGTGCAGTTGTCAATTCATAATCAACTTCATTTAGAGTGGTCATTACTGACAGCTCAAATAGAAATACTTCCATATCAGTTAGCGATGGGATGGCCTGCATTTTATGATGTTTGTTGGAAATCAACTTGTAGTCAATGTGCTTGTTATTATTCACACATACTTATCTTTAGAGTGGATGTATATCAGGCTGGGTCCAACACAAGTTGATTTATTTTCAAATTAAAGTCGAATAACTATAATTTCTACATTGAAAAATTTTATTATTTCTAAATCTTTGGCTGTAAATATCCAGCCTATTAAGAGATAACTGAGAATGCATAGCCAATTATTCTATGGCATAGTCCATACATTCAGCAACACAGCATAGATGGATGGATTTCTCCTGCAGACATAAAATGGTGTTAGTCTGGGTCGGCCAGCTGGTGAGTAAAAAGGGACATAAACATTGGCCACTCAGATAGCCTTTAGATGGAGTAAAAAACCTCTAGCAGAGCAGAGAAGCTAGAAGGCATATCAACATGGACAGAGACAATGAAGGGGCTGTGAAAAACAGAGCAGTGTTTGCAGAATCCAATTGAACTGACACTTTTTCAGCCACATACCATTTCTGTTGTTTACGGCTCTTTATGTGTAGCTGAGCCCAGTGTGTGTGTGTGTGTGTGTGTGTGTGTGTGTGGCTGAGTGGTTGACCTGTGTGTGTGTGTGTGTGTGTGTGTGTGTGTGGTTGAGGCTGATAGATGTTGACAGCTGCGGAGAATCACTTTCCTGTTGTTAAAACACCAGATTGACCCTGTGGCCCCACCGTAGCCAGAGGTTAGCCTGGCTGAAGTGCAGCAAGCAGAGTGGGGATGACACGCAGCTGAGGGTTCGACTTCACGCTGACCCACAGCGCACCCTGAACACACACCTATATAGACCTCTCCCAAAAACCAAGCCACTAGATCAGACAATATAAGGCAGCAATATAGAGGGCTTTCAGGTGACACACCCTCTGGCCCAGAGCTCGAAATACAGGGGTGTTCAGCATTGTCAAAACAGACTTGGGCACCCTCATAAAAGCTAAAAAGGTTGCGTTGGGCGGGGCTCTAATAATTTGTCATTTCCTGTCTTTTTCCCCGAATCACCGATGATTTGCAGTTGCAAATAATACAAGATCGATAGGCCTACTTGGCGTCCGTGTATCGATACATTTTGTTCACCCAAAATATCACGATTCTGTGCTGTATAATTTTTTTTCTCCCAACCATATCATATAGCTACCCTATAAATGAGAAATAGGCCTATAAGAATCATAAAAAAAAGACTAGATTTCATCTAAATGTACTTTAAAATGAAAAGTATAAAAAATAGGGCCTCCCTAAGAACCAAGTGGTATTCCAAGCCCTGCTCCGGCCACCATATTGGAGGTCCACAGCTCTTGGGCAATAACGACACTGAACAACTGATTGTATTTTCTTGACATGACTTGGCCGGCTCACAAGAATGTTTACTTTTGAACCATAGTAGAAGTAGTAGAAGTAGAAGCTAACACTAGCTTTCCTCTATAAACTACATTCATTTGCAAAACATGATGAAGAACATTATTCCTATCCTGAGCCACAGTATATTTGAAAACAAAATAATTAAAACTGATTATGGGGTCTTTAACATTGGTTGCATTGCTAAATTTACCTGCTGGTTAGATAGCTAGCTCACAAAGCAAAACAAAACTGTTCAGGTTAACTGACTCTTCTCAAACTACAACCGTGTTGTGCAGTAGAGACTATGTCAAAAGACAGTTTACTGTGTCACAGTAACCTAGATTTGGAAACAAATCTACTTTATCACAATATTACACTTAGGCCCAATCTCAATGCTTATTTTCACCCCTACGGCTTCGGCTTGGCCCTACCCCTATGGCAATAATGGTATTGGTATGACATTTGCCGTTCATCTGAAGGAGATAGAAAAGCATGGACGCTCGTGATTCGTTCACAATTTATACCTTTCACGCTACCAATCGATCAAGCAAGTCATCAAATAAAAAAGACCACTGCTTCATTACCAGTCCACTTCTTGACAGAATAGCGTTAGCGGTGCTCTGTAGTCTAGCAAGCCGTGCTCCTAACGTTACCCTGCCAGTCTGCACTGATATTAGAGGAGCCCTAACAAGTGCAGCAACTTCGCTGCTGGACTTTAGTTATATTTCGGGCGTCATATGCCAGCAAAGGGGGAAATGCGACATGGAAATATGTCAAAATGCGGGACTGTCATGCACAAATCAGCCTAAAACAATGTTGTAACGTAACTAACTAGCGAAGTAGAGACATCGGCATATTAGCGATTTTTTTGTTATGCTTGTTATAAAGAAACGGTCTATAATACATTGAAATGACATTAAACTAAGATAATACCACGGTTAGAATATTTTTTAAATCTTTATTAACGAAGAAAATACTACATTTGTGGTTCACTTCGGATGGTAGTGTAGCGGTCCCCATGATCTTCCTGTTATTTCCAGAGATTCGCAGGGCATTTTGGGTAGCCCTTGGTTTGAAGTGTGCCTCTGAAAAATCTCCGTTTCGAGGGCTATGTAGCCCTCGATCTTGGCCCTACCCCTCAATCACTAGAGTATTGGGACAGCCCTACCCCTCCGTTTTGCACGTTCACGTGAAGGGGTAGGGCTGTCCCAATGGGCCAAGGGGTGAATTGGGATCGGGCCTTATTACTGATTTGACCTACACCCACACCACAGCTGTTTGGTAGTGTTTTAGGTACATTCATTCTTCATTTAAAGGCCTAATGTATCTCACAGCTGAATGCAACAAGTTCACACCTGTTGATGTCGAAAGTCATTCTAGGAAAGGTAGGGCATCACTAACTGAAGTAGACCTACAAGTAGAGGAGGCAGGTTGAGGGAAGGTGGTACACCAAAAAAGTAAATTACAACAATTCATCACAAAGTAACTCATGGAATGCATTGGACATCACAGACTGATGATATACACCGATCAGCCACAACATTAAAACCAGTGATAGGTAAAGTGAATAACATCGATTATCTTGTTACAATGACACCTGTCAAGGGGTGAACAGTCAGTTCTTGAAGTTGTTGTGTTGAAAAAATTGGCAAGCGTGAGGATCTGAGCGACTTTGACAAGGGACAAATTGTGATGGCTAGACGACTGGGTCAGAGCATCTCCAAAATGACAGGTCTTGTGTGGTGTTCCAGGTATGCAGTGGTTAGTACCTACCAAAAGCGGTCCAAGGAAGGACAACCCGTGAACCGGTGACAGGGTCATGAGTGCCCAAGGTGTGAGAAGTGAAGGCTAGCCCGTCTGGTCCAATCCCACAGAAGAGCTACTGTAGCACAAATGGCTGAAAAAGTTAATGCTGGCTATGATAGAAAGGCATTTTGCTGCGTATGGGCTAGTGGCAGACCGGTCAGAGTGCCAATGCTGACTCCTGTCCACCGCTGAAAGCGCCTACAATGGGCATTTGAACATCAGAACTGGACCATGGAGCAATGGAAGAAGGTGGCCTGGTTTGATGAATCACGTTTTCTTTTACATCATGTGGACATCTGGGTGTGTGTGCGTCGTTTACCTGGGGAAGAGATGGCACCAGGATGCACTATGGGAAGAAGGCAAGCCGGCGGAGGCAGTGTGATGCTCTGGGCAATGTTCTACTGGGAAACCTTTGGTCCTGGCATTCATGTGGATGTTACTTTGACACGTACCACCTACCTAAACTTTGTTGCAGACTAAGTACACCCCTTCATGGCAACGGTATTCCCTGATGGCAGTGGTCTCTTTTAGCAGGATACTGCCACACTGCAGAAATTGTTCAGGAATGGTTTGAGGAACATGACAAAGAGTTCAAGGTGTTGATTTGGCCTCCAAATTCCCCAGATCTCAATCTGATTGAGCATCTGTGGGATGTGCTGGAAAAACAAGTCCGATCCATGGAGGACCCACCTCACAACTTACAGGACTTACAGGATCTGCTGCTAACGTCTTGGTGCCAGATAATACAGGACACCTTCAGAGGTCTTGTGGAGTCCATGCCTCAACGGGTCAGAGCAGTTTGGTGGCACGAGGGGGACCTACACAATATTAAGATTAAGATTAAGATTAACTTTTATTTGCAACATCAAACACGCTCAACACATGCAGGGGAAGTGGCCACCGACACAACACACACACACACGCAGGGTAAGTGTCCGAGTTGAATGAATCTGCTTCTATCCCGTCCCCGCCGATCCTCCTCCTCCTCGGCCAGGGAGCAGAGGGACCCGCGCCCGGGGACCAACTCCAGGTGTTTGTCGCCGTCTCGTCACGGACAGCCGACTGGATATTGCATGTTTTTAGACGGGGTTCTTTCCAGGAGGAGACCCAAGTGAACACCAGGAGAACATGCAAACTCCACACAGAAAGGCCCAGGAGATAACCCACCTGGGCACCCCAGACTCACCAGCGCCCCAGGCGGGAATTGAACCCAGGACCTTCTTGCTGTGAGGCAGCAGTGCAAGCACTGCGCCACCGTGCCACCAAAGAGTTTGTTTTCGCCCGGTTTCGAACGGGGGACCTTTCGCGTGTGAGGCGAACGTGATAACCACTACACTACGAAAACCGATACACTACGAAAACCGGTTAGGCAGGTTGTTTTAATGTTATGGCTGATCGGTGTATGAACAGTGTAAGTATCCATGTGGATTTTTTTTCCTTTAAAGAGCTGCTAACCCTAAAATAATTTCATGTGCATGTTCTATTTTTGGCATGTCTTCATTTAGATTTGATGGTTTTTATAAGGTTATTCCTATGTAATAATGACCACTCCCCTGTAGGGGTTCACAAACTTTCAAGCGTGACTGTATGTAACCCTGCCTCCCTAGACTGCTGCTGTAAATGTGTTCTCAGTCAACTTGTCTGGTTCGGGGAGTTAAAACACATCCAACCGTCACCGCCGCCCCCTGTGTCCTGCGGTAAAACAACTAGCCCGGTGAAAAGCTGTGGTTGGCCACTTTGATTCATATTAAGGTCATGGTTGGCCACTCTGACTTAATAACAAGGTTGGTCAGCCAGCAGGACGATGCTGTTCTCCATGTTTTATACAGCCATGGTTTCACTATGGCCTGGTGTGTGGTGGTTGTGGTGGTGGGGTGCCGTCCCATGGTGGCTAACATAGCATGCATTGGTGGTGTGTGTGCATGTGTGAGACAGTGAATAAAGTGCGGAGGTGAAGGGTTATTCACCTAGAGAGTGCTGGCTGTAATTTAAAACAACTAGAGCAAATCCCCCTCTCTCTTTCTCTCTACATTACACAGCCTAGCAGCCAGCTGATTGGTGGAGACTACTAAAACACCCAGCCTGTCTCAGTGCTGCCCCGCCAAGCCTCTGACACGGTGTGTGTTTGTGTGTGTGTGTGTGTGTGTGTGTGTGTGTGTGTGTGTGTGTGTGTGTGTGTGTGTGTGTGTGTTGTTTGGGTCAGTCAGTCAGTCATGCCCCATCACCCAGACTGACCATAGGGAGTATGTCCTTTTCCCCCCTCTCTCTCTCGCTCCCTCCCTCCCTCCCCTCTCCTTCCTAAATGCCAGTTATGTTGCATTCATGTCCCATGGGAAAAAACAGTGGATATGAGTTTCCTACTAGAAAACACCGTTCTACTCAGCTTTCGCTGCTACTTGGGAACTCCGATTCGGCAACAAAGAAACACCTGTAGTCAAGTGCAGGGGAATGATGCATTAATTTCAGATAAAACTAATAAAATGAGGTATTTTCATCACATGAATTACTTTGTGATTACAACTCCACACCAAGGCGGGACACAACCACATGCTGGATTTGTTTGCTGTAAAACCTGTGTCATCATTGAATGTGTTTTAAGTGTTAAAAAGTCTACAGTGGTTTTTATTTACAACTTTTTACAGTGTCATGTAATTTTTGGATACAAATTTGTAGCTCACCATCATGTTGAATTGAAACCATAAAGATGTGTTCTCCATCCCTGCAAGAGAAAATATCTGTCCTTTTTTGTCTTCCACCTCCTTCCTCCTCCCCTCCCCTCCCCTCTCCTCCTTTCCTCCTCTCCTCTCCTCCATTAGAGTTGACCCCTATATAAAACACCAGTCTGTAATGACAGACTAAACTAATGCCATTCATCATCCGCTTGGCTTTGACACCACTCTAAACCCCACTGTTCTCTCTCTCTCTCTCTGTCTATCTCTCTCTCTCTCTCACACACACACACACACACACACACACACACACACACTACAGTCAAGCAAAACCCAGTGGGTTGAATCACTGGACACACACAAACACAAAGAGAAAGACATAGACACACAGAGCCTTAACAAATACGCATGTGAGCGAGCGTGCGCGTGCACACACACACACACATGCGCACACATACACATGCACACACATACACAGGGTGGCCCCCCCAAAGACAGAGGTCTCCCAGCAGAGCAGAGCAGCAAAGTGGAACTCAGTAAAATAGCAGAGAACTCTGACTCTGTGTGTGTGCATGTGTGTGTGTGTGTGTGTGTGTGTGTGTGTGTGTGTGTGAGAGTGTGTGTGTGAGAAACATGAGGCTGATTGCTGTAAAAGTCACTGGCCACCCTGCTGTCCTCTCCAGGCTGTCTCCCTCGCTACTTTGTTAAACTTTATTGGGCAACAGCAGCCAGGAGGGTTAGAGAAGGCGGCTCGCGGCCGGTGGGTCGCTGGTTCAAATCCCCGGACCGGCGGCGGCGGGGGGGAGTGAACGAGTGAAACTCTCCCCTGTTAAAGTACCCTTGAGCAGCAAGGCAGTGGATCAGCCACCAGAAGACTGCAGCTATTGTTGGGAAAATGAAGAGTGTGTATGTCTTCATTTTTTCTGTGTGTGTGTGCAGACTTGACTTGCTGGCCTTCGAGTCACCACAGTCCATTTCTCCCCGTGAGCGATTGAACGGCCGCCTATTGATCCCCCCCCCCCGCTCCCCTCCCCTCTCCGCGCGCACAATGTATCTCACAAATCATCCGTCTGTCGATCGATAGAGAAATCTCCCGGAAAATTCATATTAAGAAGTCATATGTTTGCTGCTTGGCTGCCGAATGGGAAGATATTGAATGTTTGGTTGAGTAATCGGGCTAGTTTGAATTTGACCGCAGCGCTATTAAAACAGTGGCCGGCGTTAAATCAAGACGCTGCCGTTCGCGATTGAAGTGATCAGAGCGCTCGCGCACCGCGGAGGATAAATCAGCTGTTGGGGTTTTTAAATTTTCACAGCCGGTAATAACCGGTAATAAGCGGATGGAAATCTGGCCAAGTGAAGGTCTCCCTTATGATGGATAATTCGCATTTGATAGACTGAATATTATATGAATGTCTGCACATCTATCTATATTAGAGTTAGACCAATATCTGGGAGCCGATATTGTCCCTTTATTAAATATGAGATCTGGTCCAGTCAGTGTCGTCCACCTCTGATATGATGGATATCATGTAGTTTTGATTGATTACATATTTATTGTACAATTTATCAATACTACACTGGCTGTCTATGGGAAGCCCTTACCCTGAATTAATTTTAATGTGACATTTTGATCAGATTCCACACAAGCATGCATGAACGTGCATTATTATTATTATTATTATTATTATTATTATTATTAGTAGTAGTAGTAGTAGTAGTAGTAGTAGTAGTAGTATCCTGGGTTTTGATGAAGCCTTTAGTGTCCCATGGTCTAAGTGCTGTTTCAGAGGCTTTTCCACCCTGGCAAGAATACAATTCTGGGGAAAACACTGAATATTTGCATTTTTGTGCATTATATGCAATGATCACATTTAAAAAACAAACAAACACCCCGCAGTTTAAACTAATTCAGCTGAAAAGAACACAATGTTATAAGCACAAGCCAGAGAGTTGATAGTCTAATAAGAGGTTGACGGAGCCTACAGGCTAACTGACTTGTTAATCTGCTATTGTCTCCACTCAATTGTTTCATGTAAAAACTGGAAATGGGTTAAACACTTAAGTTAACTGCTAACCCACTGAATGAACGAATCACTCAGATTTGGACCATGTCTTTTGGCCAAAAGGTGGCGCCACCTTTTCAGTTCAAATAAACGATTGATATACCGATCGACCCATCACTATGTTACTTCTCCATTTTGACAAAACTGACAACGTAATGGATATCTATCAAATATGAAACAGGCCTGGAAATGAATCTGTTTGTTTCTCTGTCTCTGTTAATATGAATGTATGAAATATGATACATTTAGCATGTTTTCACTATTTAGCGTGGAATAGAACACTAGATAGATAGATAGATAGATAGATAGATAGATAGATAGATAGATAGATAGATAGATAGATAGATAGATAGATAGATAGATATTACTATAATGTAATGTAGAAATGTTAAATTCTGATGCTTTTGCAGGCATTTCATGGAAAACTTTACAGTAAAAAAAGAAGATTTAAAGGTAAAAACAGATGCTTCAGTGGTTCAGTCCTAATCCTGACACTTTGAAACTGATTAGCGAGCCCCCACACTGACCTTTCTTAGTAGACTATAGCAAAACACAGTGACCTACACACACACACACACACACACACACACACACACAGCCAGAGCAGGTGTGTGTCAGTGAAGGGCAAAAGGCTGGTGTTTTAATTCAGAGCTGGATTGGAGAGTAGATAACATGATGCTATCGGGACGGAGAGATGACAGTCTGACAGAGAGAGACAGGCAGAGGCAGATGGAGAGAGAGACAACCAGAAAGAGATAGAAAGAGAGAAAGGGATGGCGAGAGATATCAGCAGATAAAGACTAGATGTCCAGATTGCTACTTTCTCTCCCCCCAGCCTAATATTCTAATCATTGCTGTTAAGACGCGTTTATTTTGAAATTAGAAACACCGGCTTATACAGAAAATGCTTCTATACAATCAGAGACAAGATGTATGTATTGTAAAGTATAGTAATATGCCGAGTGTCAATGAGGAAACCATCTCTCCATTCATTTACGATTTGAGTTTCGGGAGATGCAAGGTTTCTGCAGGACATTGCATCATTGGCAGAATCAAGTTTACTTTTTGGAGAGGTTTGCGCAGGACACTGGTATCAAGAGAGAGAGAGAGAGAGAGGGATGACGTTGGAAAAGACAAGCTTGAGAGAATGACCTGACGATAGAGACATAACCAGATGGACAGATAGGTTGAGATAGAGAGATAGAAAGACAGAGAGAGAGAAAGAGAGAGAGGATTCAGAATCACACACACACACAGTTTTGTGAGCGAATTACAGCCAGCTGAAGGCAAGTTGCTATGAACAGACAACACAATAAATACTACAGATTTGCATCCAAGACACCTTTTCCACTATAGCCAACATGTAGAAAAGGCTTTAGTAATTGGAAATCGGAGTCTATAAGAACTGAACTGGATGTCGACCATTTTTGGCTGATTTTCATGCCACAAACTTCCAAATACTGGATGTGGAAAAGCCATTTAGCCATTTAGACCAAAACTTTCCATTGAAACCCAGGCCACCAATGCTAACACTAATGCACCAATGCTAACACTGATTAAAATCTCTCAATAGAATCAATTCAGGTTAAGGGCGTCCCATAGACAATCAGTGTAGTATTGAGCAATTCTGCAATAACTATGTAATCAATCAAACTGCATCATATCAGAGGTGGACAACACTGACTGGAACAGATCTGTGTTTTTTTAAACACATATCAGTCTGAACCTAGCTTGCACAGTGCACATTTTGATGGTTCAAAATGAACGACTCACCAAAAGGGCTTTGAACTGCCCATAACTACTACTACAGCATCAACAGGGCAGGAAGCATTTCGGTAACACTGAGCTGAGAGAGTAACTGGTCAATTAGTACAGAGTTACACCGGCCTCATCACAGGGAGCAATGACACGAGGAGAGAGAGAGAGAGAGAGGTAGAGAGACACACAGAGAGAGAGAGCAGTGTGTGGATTGTTAACGACTAGAGGATTTATTCAATAAGCCGTTTGGTTCTTAATTAATGCTCTAATTAGACTTCCTCCCTCTCACTGCCACCTAATCCAGCACACACACACACACACACAGCAGTGCAGGTGAGGTGGTGACCTTGTGATAACCTGTGTGTTCATCAGTCAATGGCCGTGCCTGAACACTCACACACACACACACACACACACACACACACACTCATATTCATATAGACACAGACACAGCAAGCATACACACACACACTCACAAACACACAGTCCTTGCCAATTACCATCCATTGTGCAGGTGTGCCTCCCTCTGACAGTCGGATATTACCCATGAGGCCTCAGATTGAATATATTCATCAGTGGCCCGGCCCATGCCGTCTTAATGGCCAATCAAAATTAATTAATGACCCTGATGGGCGGAGAGAAGGGCAGGGAGCAAGAGGAAGAGGGAGAGATAGAGAGAGAGACATTTATGGTGTTTAAAAACTCTTTTATTGAGTCACTTCAAAATAGTACAACACCACAGAACGGTCGTCTTCAAAAAGAAAAGGGATGGGGAGGTATTTTCAAATTAAAACGCAGACAACAAAAACACCAACATCCAATGAACGAAAAATGAAACGAAAAGATATGATGATCATGGGGTCCACAGTCACACAGCACAGATTTAATTAAAAAATTCTTACTCTATTATTGTTGATATAGAAACTTTTCAAGGATTTAAACACCATTGTGAGTCCTCTCCTCCTTGCTTGGCCTTGGGTGTGGTATATACAGTCCAAGAGAAAATTGGCCAGCATACTCTGGCCCTTGTTGCCCTGGGAATAAGGGACTGAAAAACCCTAATTTGCTGAGTAAGGCGCACAGAAGGTCAAACAATGGAACTAAACGTGACCATGTGGTAAAAAAAAAGACTGAAAGACAGTGTCACGGGTGGGGACAAAAAGGACAATTAGGTGTGACAAATGGATTGAAGCGGGAGACAAAAGAGTTGGTGAGGATTAGCCTTCTAGTCTGGGACCCCTGATCTCTTAGGAGTAGGGGGCTTCTACGAGACCCTCCGTGTAGGAAGAACCTCTCCCGGAGCCAGGAGGTTCCACCGAGTATTGGGTGCAATGAATATTCTGTGCAATATTCATATCATATTGATGCAGAAATGGTAGATTGGTTTCTTCCCAAGAAAGTCCTTTAAAAGATAACAAGTTTCTGACTCCCTCCATTTCCTCTGCAACCATTGGAGAGACCAAGAGGTCAGGGAAAGCCACCTCCACAGCCTGTCTTTAGGACCTCTTGTAAAGCCCTCCCTCTGTTACCCAGAACCTCGTCCCAACTTGGGTCAAGATCTCCAGCGGCATGTTCCATTGCCTTTGCCCATCGCCAAGTAAATGTAATGTAATTCTGAGATCTCATGTAAGCCAGGGTCACTCTTTCACCCAGTTCCTGCTTTGGTGAGTTTGTCATAAGAAAGCGGTTACTCCAGACTGCAATAGTCCTCTTCCATTAGATGTGGCAGCAAGCAGCATTGTCACGTCTCTCTCGGAAGCAGGCAAAAACTCTCACAAAGGCCTGGTCCTGGAGCAGCTTTGGATTGAAATGCCAAGGAAGAAAGAAAGAAAACTTGCCATTTCCACTTTGATATATCCGATTGAGTCTCAAACAACAAAAGCTCTTTGGTGTCTCTCTGCAGTGCATTCCTGCCACCAATGATGTTAAGTAACCCTATATCAATGAAACGTGTGCCGTGTCACCAAAAAACTCAATCATCAAATGCCCACTTATTCCCTATAACGTTTCTGTCTGACCGCTATCTTGGCTCTCACTTTTGATAGTGGCCAGTTTTCAGCCAGTAGTATTTCGGATTATCCAGTTCATCATAATTCACTTTTTTTTCATCACAGTTGTGGAGGAGAACAAAAATAGATCTAATTCCTTCTCTAATTTCTTCCTCCTTCGTGGTGTCTCCCCTCAGCACTGATGCTGTTGTACCTAGATTGAGCTTCCTGTGTATCTGTGTCAAAGTTCCCAATAAGGGCAGTTATCTTTGCGCTCTTGCAGCTGCAGAGATGGGATAACCGGTATATGGAGCACTCGGGTGCACTCTCCGCCCAAGGTTGGCCAGGCAGTTTAAATGACTGTGGCGGACTGGAGGGAGGGTGGGGGAGGCTTAATTGGATCCAGGAGAGAGGTGAGTTAGTGGACTGCTTCTTTCCTGGATCCGGTACCAGCTGCAGCCAGTTGAGCCTGATTGCAGCTGGGGCCTTTTTAACGTGTGTGTGTGTGTGTGTGTGTGTGTGTGTGAATGTGTGAGTGTGTGCGCGCCAGGGTGAGAGACTGGCAGTGTGACCGGGGAGCCGGCGTGGAGGGAGGATCCAGTCGGCTGGGTGGAGAGACGGAGCGGGAGCGGGCCGTCTCCTGCCGCGACGTCCAGCGGAGGTCCGCGGTGGACGCAGTCGGGAGCCGCCTGCAAGGGCTGACCAGTCGGGGTTGGGGCGGGATGCCCCTGGAAGCCTGGCAGGCTGGGGCAGCCTTGGGGCTCCGCGGCTCCATCAGGACCGAGGGTGGGCACCAGTGGAGGAGATGGTGCCGGCGAAACAGCTGCCGTCAAGACCCAGGCCAGGTTTATTGTTGCTGATGTGTGGTTTCGACAATAAAACGGCCCTGCTGGCCACTTGACTCTCCTCCCGCTTATGTCTCTGTCTGTCACGGACCCCGGTACTGTGGCGAGCCCGCCACAATGACCTCTTAAATGACCATACCATACTGCCACAGCAAAAAACATTTCATAGTGTCCAATGTGAAATAAATCATGTACTTCTTCCCCTCTTGCGTCAAATTGACAGCCACATCCGGAGTTTGATATTGCGAATTCAGAATTATATGTCTGTCCATGGAAACATTCAACATGCTCCAAACCTTGCACTTTCAAGGAGAATTGTCTTCATGAGACCAGTCTGGGTTTTTTTTTATACCAAAAGAGAATTCTTTCTAACATTTTGTTCTTGAAAAAAAGGGGTTACATTTGACAAAACCACTCTCTTGGATGGGGGAAAAAAGGGCAGAGAGTGTCCTTGATTTCAAGTCCTCCACTACTTTACATCTAGTAGGAAGAACCCTATTGGTTTATCTGGGAGGCAGATTTGTTGTTTTGGGCCCCTATTGTTTTGCGTACTGCAAGTAGAACATCATACACCAATTCTGATGGATCCGGAATACATTTACAGCCATAGGCGCCGATTTATGTTTTTGGCAGTGGGTGCTCAAATTAAGTGCATACCACCAATATTGTCACAAAATCAGTTTTATTGCACTTGCTTTAGTAATTACCGTGGTGCAGGCTACTGTCACATCTGTCGGATTTGGACACACCGAAACGAAATGCAACACTGCTCTGCTACAAATTCATCACTGGTGGTGGATGCCTCACTGACTGTCTTTACACTCGGTATCTCTCGGTTTTTTAACTACAAATTCGTCCATTTTTACCCGATCATCACCCGTGTTTCATGCTTGCTGTGTCACTAGCTAGCAGCTACGTGATGGAACAACGTTGGTTTAGCCGACTCTAACGTTACGTTGGCTACGTGACCACGCCCCTTAACGTAGCCTACACACACACAGAGCTGTAACAAGTTTAATTGGGTAATGCGATTTGTAGTTAAAACGTTCACCGATAATAATCAGTAATAATAGAATAAATAGATGCGTTTCCTTTTTTTTTAAAAGATGCAGTTTAATACATTTATTTATTCATTCATTTTTGAATCGGCCTTCCCCGTGATCAGCGCGTATGTTTGCAGCCGAACCTGGCTGTCAATCCAGGCTCCATGTTCCAATCCAATCCAATCCAACTTTATTTGTTAAGCACTTTAAAAACAACCACAGTGGACCAAGGTGCTGTACAGGATAAATAAAGACATAGTAAATAAATGGTTCACAAGAAATTGCAATAAAAAAATGAAGCATAAGTATAAATAGCAGCCACACAATAAGAGAAACAATAAAATAAAATCAAAAAGAAATAAATAAAAATGAAATAAAATAAAATAAAATAAAAGTCTCACATAGTGTTAAAGGCCAAGGAGAAAAGATGGGTTTTAAGAAGGGATTTAAAAACAGACAGAGAAGAGGCCTGTCTGATGTGGAGAGGCAGATCGTTCCAAGGTTTTGGAGCTGCAACTGCGAAAGCACGATCCCCTCTGAGCTTCCTCTTAGTTTTTGGCACGCTTAGGAGCAGCTGGTCAGCTGACCTGAGAGAGCGGGTGGGTGCATATGGGTGTAGAAGCTCAGAGAGGTAGGGCGGGGCAAGGCCATTGAGGGATTTAAAAGCAATTAAAATAATTTTAAAATGGATTCTAGAATGTATGGGCAGCCAGTGGAGTGAGGCTAGAATGGGGGAAAATGTGCTCATATTTACGTATGCCAGTTAAAAGACGTGCAGCAGCATTTTGAACCCTCTGAAGACGGGCTATGGAGGACGCACTAACCCCCACATAGAGTGCCTTTGTTACAGCCAAGTAGTAACAAAGGCGTGGATTACTGTCTCAAAAAGTTGCCTCGGAAGGATTGGCTTTATTTTGGCCAGCTGCCTCAACTGGAAAAAGCTTGATTTAACAACTGACCTGATCTGGTTGTCGAGCTTAAGATCAGAGTTCACTTTAAACCCCAGGTTAGTGACGGTGGGTTTGACCACCTGTGCCAGGAAACCCAGATCAACAGGGGGGGGTCCCAGTGGTGCCACCAAAAACCATCACTTCAGTCTTTTTATCGTTAAAGTTTAAAAAGTTCAGAGCCATCCAGGCCTTTATGTCGTCAAGACACTTAAGTAAGATTTTAAAAGAGTCTGTGTCATTCTTTTTAAGAGGCACGTAAATCTGACAATCATCCGCATAACAGTGGAACGAGATGCCATACTTCCTAAGTATGGAGCCAAGCGGAAGCAAATAGAGAGAGAAGAGAAGGGGGCCCAGAACTGAGATGAAAGATGTCATTAAAAACTCTTAAAAGTGCTGATTCGGTGCTGTGCAGGGTTTTAAAACCAGACTGGAAAACCTCGAGAATGCTATGCTCTTCGAGAAAGGCCATTAGTTGACAGTGGACTGTCTTTTCGAGGATTTTAGAAATAAAAGGTAGTTTGGAGATTGGCCTGAAATTGGCAAGAACTGCAGGATCTAGACCAGGTTTTTTAATCAGAGGTTGAACTACTGCATGCTTAAAATTTTCAGGGACTACACCTGAGGACAGACTGCTATTTATGACAGTAGTACCAGATGGCCCTACAGTGGGGAAAACCTCTTTAAATAGTCGAGGAGGGACAGCATCCTCTGGAGAACCTGAGGGCTTCAAACGACCAACAATCTCCTGTAAAAAGGACAGAGTCACTGGCTCAAACTGGTTAAAAACAGCTGGGCAGGGAACAGAGATTGAGGGGTCATGAGCAGTAGGCGAGATAAGAGCCCTAGTAAAAGAGACCTTATCAATAAAAAAGTGCATAAAGTTCTCACAAACAGTAGTGGAGGCCGAGTTGATGGTTTTAAACAAAACACGAGGCTTGTGACAGTTTGACAGGATAATGTCGGAGTATTTTCTTTTAGCATCTTTCACTATTCGCTGATAATGACTCAGTCTCTTAGCGTTTGAAAAGACACCTGCAGTTTGTCCTTCTTCCACTTGCGCTCAGCTCTACGGCACTCGCGTCTGACAGTATGAGTCGTATCATTTAGCCAGGGTTCAGATTTGGTTTTAGGCTGCCTGGTTTTTAATGGAGCCACAGTGTCCAAAACAGTTTGGCAAGTGGAGTGAAACCATGAGCTAAGCTCCTCTGTATTGCACACAGACTCTGGAAAAACGCAGTTCTGATTAAAAGCAGCTGAGAACTGAACAGCAGTGGAAGGATTAATGATGCGACAGCGACGAGCAGCAACAGTGCCAGATTTAACTGTTACAGTCAAGAGCAACCTCAAATAAAACAGGCATGTGGTCAGAAAACACTGCGTCACAAATCTCCATGTTAAAAACAGGCAAACCATGTGATAAAACAAGATCAAGTGTGTGTCCACGTTCTTGTGTGGGTCCAGACACAGACTGGACAAGATTAACAGAGTCAATGAGGTTCAGGAAGTCCTTAACCATTGGCTTATCAGGACAACACACATGGACATTAAAATCCCCGACAATAAGGACACGGTCATATGTAGGCATAATTTCAGCCAGGAAATCAGAAAAGTCATTTAGAAAGTCCTTATTGTACCGTTGGCTGTTGCTACCTGGCGAGGCCATGCATGTTCGGGTTTGTGTTTGTTTATGCTTCCAAAAGTAACAAACATTCACTAAAACACACAAAAATAGAAAAAATAAAGAGAGAAGATTTTGCACAAGACCATTTCGATAAATACATGTAATAAGTAAATATGTGTACATGTAGCAGCCCTATTCTCCATAATGGCCATTGAAGAAAACAGAAAATGAGAGCGAGAGACAGAGACACAGAGACGGAGAGGTGAAGGGATCAAAGTTGAATCAGGAGAGCGAGGAGGTCAAGCACTCCATTTGACTTCTGTAGCTGAGGTCACTCATTGTTTGGCTGTTTGCTTCTGTTATTGAACAGCATGCTTCACCACAACAGTAATTGAAGGATAATATCTGTTCTGTGTGTGTGTGTGTGTGTGTGGGTGTTACGGCTCCATAAAGACATAATAGAGTTCATAGCTGGTGAGCAGGGCTTTCGGACAAACAGGACAGTGGTGTGTGCGTGTATGTGTGAGAGAGACAACAGAGCCAGCAAACAGGCCATAGAATGTCAAATCTCCCAAATAATGTAATTTCTGACTGAACAAAATAACCCAGTCCATGTTATATCCACGATACTGGGCCTGGATTGAGTTCAGTTAATCTCAGTTCAATTAATTCAGGAATTTTGGAATTTCTAAAAAATCTCCAAACTCCTGTAAGGATTTCACTACCAGTCTGGTTGAGAGATAACTGAGGATGATGCTGCATCACTTTTTATTTCCATGTTGAAGATGTTGAATTGAAGGTGACTCCGGGTACTCTGTTAATGGTTGCTTCTGAATGAAGAAAACCAGTTTAGAAAGTTCAAAAATTCAAAGATCCACCCTACAAGAATTTAACTCTATTAAAAAAGCAGCCATTAGTGATGTAGCTTGCATTTCTGGGTCCATTTTTTTGTTTGGTGGTGGCCAAATGTAGACGATGTGATGTCACATAGCCCCCCAGAATCAAAGAGCAAGGGCTTCTTTCTATACCGACGATCAACAATCATACACGAAGAAACCCATCAGAGAAGATGCCAGCCACAGCTGGCATCAGCAGCGTGTTAAAGACAATGTCCTCTCTGACAGATTTTTTTTTTTTTAATTTCATTTGGCACACTGCGGCATTGTTGTTGTCATTGTTTTTTTCTTAACTGGAAAAACTTAGAATACTATAGCTATCACTCTCACCACCTACACATATACAGCACAGAGAACCCCCTTCTCTGGGGTTTGTCAAAATGCATTCTGGGAAATGTAGGAAATCAATTGACTGAAGGAGAAATGGACACTCACAAAATAACCCCTGGAACGCATTGAACATCCAACAACCCAAGAGGCCTAAAAAACATCTCAATAAAACAACAACCAACAAATGACAACACAAACAGCACAGAGGAAAATAGTAAAACAATATGATCCTTCAAATGAAATATAAAATATATAAATTAAAATATATTTAATAAATCAAATCAAAAATAAGTCTCAGTGATGACAGCACTAGGCAAGATTTTATTGTTAAAATTCAGCGGTCCTATCAGCCTAAATCACAAAGTGGGGCTGTAGATTCATCCTATTTGGCCTAATTAAATTCTGGTGTCAGTATGGAAATCTTCTCCACACAGGAAGTGATGAAGCCAAACTGTTTTTCTTAATTGTTTAGACACTAAGACTGGAACTTGAGACACAATGAGTATGTTTACATGCACACTAATAATAATATTCGATTTTAACCTAATTACGGCAATAATCACACACAAGGAAAAAAAATGTATTTAATACTCTAAATGTCTTATTCTACTCATTCAACACAACAGGAAGAGAGACTTTGTAATAACTGCGAAAATTAATTTAGTTGTTCTTAACAAAGGGAAATTACTCAAATTACCAGAATTGGAGTGGGTTTGAGCAACAATGCATTCCTTGCTCAAGTTAAATCAAATTACCAGCACTCCACTCCTGCAAAACGATAAAAGTGAGTTTTGAGTTGACTCTTGAAAGAAGATACTGAGTTAGAGTACTTCTTCAGGCAAATTGTTCCAGAGTTTAGGTGCCCTAATTGCAAAGGCTCAATTACTTTTAGTCTTTAATCTAGCCTTTGGAACAGTCAAAAGAGTTTTGTCAGCCAATTGTCAGAGACTATGCTTCTGCACATAAGGAGATAACAGTTCTGAAATGTAAGCTGCTAGTTAAAGGCCTAAAGTTTTCTGATTGAGGCAAAAATACAATACTATAATACAAGTTGCAGTAGTCAATGCGAGGCAAGATGAATGAATGACTATGTCCAAGTCAGTAATCGAAATAAATTATCAAATTTTCGATAGAAGCTTAATTGATAGCAAGAAGGCACGCAACAACTGTTGGAATTTTGAGCAATTTTGAGCAATTGGCTAGCTTCTCAAAATTCACAGAAAAAATCTAAAATGACGTCCAGATTTCTAGTTGGTTTGATGTTATTTGCTAGGTTTCCAAGATTTTCTTGAATTCTAGAATCCTCCTCTTTCAATTTGAAGGGACAAAAATAAAAGCTTTATTTTTTTTAATATATGTATTAGGGCATGTAAACACCTTATTCAAATGTTATTTACAAAGCAAACCTGATGCTCTGTACCAAACCCTTACACCTATTCTGTAAAAATAACATATTCTGCATTAACATAACGTGGTTTTGAATGTAATGTTTCCTTTTGCAAGAGATTTGTGGAGTTTTGCATTTTGTGTCATGTTGCTCACAGTGTATCAAGAAGTTGATTCATTGATTGAAGGCATTCAAAGCTTCCCAGTTCTCTACAACTTTTATTTAAGATTACAGGAAACGTCTAAAAAAAATACTTGGGAGAACAGTTGCACCCATTGTTGGGGTAGCTAAGTTCTGAGTATATTTTCAATTAATACTAATGCTAATTAACTCTAAAATTATGTAACATCATGAAAGGCAATACCAAAACCCTGTAGCTGCATGAGATAACTACATAGAAACAATCAATACCTCTTGCATCACTCACATTCGGTCAGAATAGAGCGACACATGCAGTATGTACGAGCAATAATGAAAAGACATTTCGTTTACTGACGTCACCTTACACGATTTGTGTATTTTTTTTTAAAGATTGCTATCATTTCCGCTTGTTCAGGGTCACGAACCCGTCTTAGCATGCATCGATGCTGAACTAGGATGCCAGTCCATCACAGCACTAACACAGATACTCACAGTCCTATGGGCAATTGAGAGAGCAAAGAGAAATGGCTGGGAATTAAACCCACAACCTTTTGGCTGTAAGGACACTGCTGCTGACCATGCAGCACGCCACCCTTCAACTTGTAGTTGTTTAATCTCACTAGCCTAGAGCCTCTATATTTTATGGACAACTGTGTTATCCAGAATCTTCAAATTTTGAAGGGCAAGTGAAGGAATTCTAGTTGATCTATGTATTTGTACATAGATATAAAGGTTTAGTATATACCAGCACCAGGGGTGCTGTTCTGTAGCTGACACAGACTTTTGACCTCCCTGAGGTCAAGAGAAAGGACTTTTTCCCTACAGGGATCAGGAGAGAATCACAACAAAAAAATCTTGTGGTGGTATTTTTGGAAGCAGAATCTACTCTGTCTATCCTGAAGTGATCATGAAGCGTTGTTCCTGTTGAGCGATCACAGGTTGGTATAGCTGGAAGACATCCATCAAAGCCAATAACCAAGGTTAATTTGACAAATCATTCAGTACATCAATGATTACTGCTCAATACAGGAGAAACGCCAATGTTAATAGTTGGCTAAGTCTCTTGTTTGTATTTTCCATGAAACTGAGGCAGGCCTGTGTTTCTTTGTCTTATGCTCCCATCATGTGGACATGGGAAGTATTGCAACCAGCAAGTCAGAGAAATCCCAGCTCTCCTGTATTGGTAACTGATACATAAACATGGGGTTCAGAACCTCATGATATCCCTATATGTAACAACAGGTGTATTTTAGTAATGCAAAACTTTATTTACAAGACTGGTGGGACAAAGGTCAGCCATGAATGTATTAGATAATAGCAGCATTCTATGATACAGAGGGCTTTGTCAAACGTACATAAATTCTAAATTGAACCCCAGATCTAAAAGGAGAGGCTATAAGTATACATACAATTGTACAGCACACATATACTGTACACTATAATTGCTGTTTGGAGGATTCCAATTCCCCTGTAATGCACTTCATCAACTTTGATATCTATGTTCCTAATAAATTCCTAATACAGGATTTGATGTTGCAATTCTTTGTGCCATAATCCAGGGTGAGCATTCATACAAAGGTCTAATTCAGATGTCAGAAAGAATGATGCACTAACCCACAAATGGTGACCACAGAGAACATCAGGCTACGTCGTCATAATAAATCTAGCACCAGGCAGCACAATTTACTGGCCACCTAATCTAAATGCTACAGAGTTGAGTATGTGAGTCACTGGGGTTATCGAGTGGTCTCCTCCCATCACAGATGTTGAATTAGGCCCACGATAACTCTGTGGTATCTGGCGTCGAATAACCCCCGCCCCCCAACACCAAATTGAACTAAAACTGCCTACACTACCCTATATAGTCTTGCTTGAAAGTTTGTGAACCGCTTGTGCAATTACAGAAATGTAATTGAGATTTTACCATGTAATTCTTATTTAATCAAAATTAGCCTTTTCTTAATTGAAATGAAGGCTATATTTACCAATTTTCTATGTTTTTTGGGCATGTAGTAGAACAAAAATTGTTTAAAGGGAATTAGTGCAGGTTGCACTAATAGAATAATAACCTCCTCTTTCAACTGTACATGTAGTTACATATATTGTCAAGTGAACTATCCATCCATCCATTATCTATCACTGCTTATCCTGTTCAGGGTCACTGGAGCCTATCCTAGCTGACATTGGGCGAAAGGCGGGGTACACCCTGGACAGGTTGCCAGTCCATCACAGGGCCAACACATAGAGACAAACAACTGTTCACACACACATTCATACCTACGGGCAATTTTAGAGTCACCAATTATCCTAAGCTGCATGTTTTTGGACTGTGGGAGGAAGCCAGAGAACCCAGAGGGAACCCACGCAGGCACAGGGAGAACATGCAAACTCCACACAGAAAGGCCCCGGAGGTGGAATTGAACCCAGAACCTTCTTCCTGTGAGGCGACAGTGCTAACCACTACACCATCGTGCTGCCTCAAGTGAACTATTTTTATTATATTTATTTGTTTGCACTTTATTGGAGTAATATTTCCACGACAGAAAACATAATTTTTTTTTTAATATATCATGATTTATGGTGCATGAGTTTACTTCCTCATGCAGATGAGCTTACACAATTAGACACAATGAAATGAAAAAATGTCTTTCTCACCTTGTTAGCTAATTTTCCATGTCATAATATACATCTATTTAACAAATGGCAAAAAATGTAAAGAAATCTTGTATTTTTATATCAAAATCCCATTAATTTTACTTACTAGGAAACGGTGTTTGTTCAGTGTTTACCCTATGGCCAGTGCTGGGCTCGTTACTCAAAAAATTGTATATATTCCTCTTTACTCATTTGAAAAGTAATAATATTACTTTACTTCTTACTCTGTGAGAATTCATTGCACTAGTTTTCTATTTCTCCCCACCAAAAAAAAAAAACAGACTGCTGGCAAGTTGACAGTATTTGACAGTATCTTTCTTCTTGACAAATTGAGGAATCACAGCTTTCTCATGCACTCCTGAATATTCATTCAATTCAATAGTTTTGAGTTTTGCCTTGTTGTCTTGGACAGGGTGATTACTCTAATCTTCTGCTTCCTGCTGTTGGGATAGAGCAGCTGCGAATGTCATTCTGAAGACTCCAGATTTTATGGTTTTCCTCAAGTAGGGCTGATGTGCTTTCATATTCAGTGAACACGGGAGACTGTCCTTGGTTTCAAGCTCTCTTTGAAGGAGCCTGTACTTTGAACCTCAGCTGATCAGCTCTGTTGTTTAACAGACTCTCTTGAAGCTCAATAATGAAGACCTGAAGCTCATGGATTTTGGCTTCTCTTTTTTTAATCCACCTTGTCACGTTTCTGATTCCTTTTTCTGCTTGGTCATTCTTGAGCTTCTTGATTACGTTCTTGTCATCGCTGAACTCAGATGTCAATTTGGTCATTCATGGTTGTGGTAGTTTGTGGTAGTTTAGGGTAGTTTGTGGTACATTTTGTGATAGTTTATGGTAGTTTGTGGTGCTTTGTGGTGCACTTTGGAGTCAATTCTGATACTGTGATACTAGTTTGTGGTACATTCTGGGATACTTTGTGGAACACTTCGGGGTACCAGCCCACCAGCTTGTTTCTCTCCTGCATCCAGCCCGCACCTCAACCACACACATAAAGGACACACTTGTTGGTGTGCATTTTCATTCTTTCGTATTTACCTGTAATTTTGACTTTATATTTGTATGATTCTCAATACATGTGAGTTTGTGAACTTCAGTGTACCAAATAGCCTCACTACTGTTAGCCATGCTGCTTAGACTCCCATTGGGGCTAGTTAAGCTAGGACTGATTTAAAGCTTAAGACAAGCAAGCCTTTAGCTCTATATGGGCAGTTGCGTTTACTAAGTGTTGTCGTTATTTGCGGTTTCACCCTGTTGTCACAGCCCCTTTGGGTGTCTTTCAGGGCCTGTGCTGGGCACTCTCCTCTGTCTCCCTTTCCTCAGATCCTGAGCTGATTGGAGCATGGGGCTCTGATTAGTGCAACTCAGTACACCTGGCCAGTGTTCTGTGAGGTGGTGGTTAAAGCTCTGTCTCTTTTCCATTTGGTGTCTCTGGCTGCCTGAGGACAGCAGCGCATTTTGGTTCTGTTGGCGTTACCTTTTTGTTCTTCTAATTTTCGCACCATACAACACACTTGCAGCACATTTTCCACTTACATCATCACCACATCACTGACAACTGATTGCCACCCCTCACATTTATTCTTTTGTTGTACATTCAGTTCAGTCTTTGGATGACTTTAATGAATTAAATATTTCTTTTGTAAACCTCTAAACCGTGTGCTTCCTCCTTTTTGACACGGCCTTTGAGCCAGGTCGTGTCACTGTCTATACTCATTAAGTGAAGACAAACAGAGGTCCGGTCTCCTGGGTGAACCTGTACTTAAAATGGTCAGCATACTTCTAAATTCAAGTTTTAATTTCTTTGTTTCATATAATAGAATTGATATGGAATCAGCAGCTCTGCATATGGCTGCACATGGGAGTTTGTGGGGGAGCCACAGACTCCATGCACATCTGGAAAATTTCAGATTTCAAAATGTACCCAACTCGTAGACATGTTTGTTAGTTGTCTATCAAAAATAGGTCATCTGACCGGTCGTGGACCACAGTACAAGGGATTTGAAAACCTTTGGCCTCTGCTTCATCTGCAATTTGTATTTATTCATAGACCATAGAGTTGTTGGAAATATGATAAAGGTGGTCTATGAAAACAAGAGGGTTGACTTGTTGCAAGAAGAGGATGGTGTAAACAACCGTCCTCTTCCTGCAACAAGTGAACCCTCTCGCCATAGACTACCTTTGTCCACCGTCCATTTGCGAGCAGGACGTCTCCTTGAGCTAGACTTGTTTTCTGGTTAAAAAGGTCTATTTCTGCAGCGATCCTTTCAGTAATGTCAGACACGAATAACAATCTGAGGCCGTCCGTGGCAAAATCAAGTACTTTTAGTGGACGTACTTTGACCGTTTATATTCCCGTACAGATTATGTTGCAGCCATTGACTGCGCCAATCTACCGGAGCAACTCCGAAACTTTTGGGATCTACTTAGCGGTATGATAGGCCAGGTTGATAAATCCCAGAATTACCCTTTAATCACCGTTAGTCTCAAAGGGCTTCACAGCGCCCAACATGTGAACACAATGATTAGTACACGACATCCCCCAGCCTTAGACCCTCACAGAGGACAAGGAAAAACTCCCACAAAACCTTATTGGAATAATTGGGAGGGGCTACTCAGAGGGATCCCCCTACCAGGACGGTTGGACGTGCAGTAGATGTCAAGTTTGGGCAAGCAGAGTATACAAAATGCATAAGTTGAAGGACTGCGCTGAAAAGCTAAAGACCAGATTCATGTTGCTTTCCATGGTTCCATTTACTGTGTCTGTCTTAATTTGGCACCTGTACAATTTCCTCTCAAATTGAAATCAAGACCACTAATTTCAGTTAAGGATAGCATAGTAGTAAATTTCTATAATTGCACATGGGGTTACCAAACTATAAAGGACTAAATATGTATAAGCTATAAAAGTTGTAGTTATTTTAAAGATTGCAGTGCATGTACATTTATTGAAAAGCATTTCTCAGATGTTAAATTAAAACTGTTTCCAGATCAATGAATCTGATCTTACAGCAGTAACTTAAACTATAGTGGTGTTTTTAGGCACTGGGCCTACCACCTATTAAGACCTCAGACCAATACAATCTCAGAGCCCCTCCAAGAATAGCAGCCATCATTGTGCATATTCAATTATGCCCCACGTTGAAGCACAATTAAGTACTATAAAGATCCAAGTTGGAAAATGTTGCAACCCTGTTCCAAAGATGTTAACTTATTCAGCGAAATGCCAAATTCAGTAAAACATTTTTCAGGAAAGTTATCCAGCCATGGCACAGCAACTCAAAAATTAGATATGAAATACATTGTGCTCATGTAATTTATTGAAGTTATGCATAGTTACATAGACATACCTTGCAGACCATCTGACACCACTGCAATATGCTCAGAAAATACAGCGCCAACATTCAATGAAGGGGGGAGCTCCTGTAGTGGTACCATTTGACTGTACAGACTGCTTTACAAATTACAATATGAAACAAATGTAAAAAGACAGGATTTAGGTAGTGTGCCTTCTGAATACAATTTGTCAAAAGCCTTAGTGGTAAAATGTTTGCTAACATCAAAGCCAGTGCAAAGTATTCAGGCTAAATTTTAAGCTGTATATTTCAATACGCCAGACAACTTTAAATGCCCAGGTCTATTCTGCTGTGGGCAGCAGAATAGACCTATCACAAAACAGTGTATCCCCATTCAGCAAATTCAAAAAGTATTTGGTTTTCATGATTAAGTTTTCAGAAAGATTAAGAGTCCCTGGGTCAAGTAAAGTTGCTCTGCACACAAGTTACCATGTTCTCACAGGACAGGCAAACTAAACCCAATCACATCTGAGACCCAATGGAAGAAGAGGTCATCCAGAGCCATTGCAGCCAGTTATCCAGACCGACCAGAGTGGAGCACCCTCCCAACACTAGAAACAGAGCACAAGGTGTTTCCATCAGACAAAAATGTACCTTTCAAATTTAGTTTTACTAAATATTAAGTCAGACTGTCTCAGGGCTTTAGTCAGGTCCTGGTAGACTGATTTCTACGGAATCTGTGCCAAAAGTCCTGAGGTTGTTCTCCCAACACAATGAGTCCACAGCAGAGAAGGCCTCTGTCATGGCAGTACAGGGTTGGGTTTACAAACTAGTTTCTACATACACATCACTTTCATAGCCAAGCTAGGGCCATCTTCCATATGTGCCTGGCAGTCAGTTGCTCACAGGTCTTCACTACAGGGTCTGGATGAAATGCTTTATATGCAATGTTTCATAATACAATCAGTCTTGCCAATATAATTTTTCAGCTATTGACAGCAAGGGCAACATCCCCTTTGTTTACATGGAGTGAGAGCTTGTGAATTATTAGATGTTGTGGTGCAAGTATAGGTGCAGTAACAGTTTAAAAAAGGTAGCTTATTTCTTTTACTCCAATTTTAGCTTAAAAAGTGCTCACTTGATCACCCTAATGTCATACCTTCTGTCACGCTATATGCCAGTCTCCAGAACAGACACTACAGGCTCTGGGGGATTGGTTCATCACACCACACTCTAGTTCAGGTGGTCCACATCACTCCTGTAGGGAAATTCAGAATCAGGTAAAGCAAGAATACCCCTATTGCTAACAAGGACACCAGTGTCAAGTACTATGCTCAGGGTTTAAGGTTCACCATGGTATTTAGTCAGCATGATGTGTCACATATCATCATCATAGCATACAATATGACTGTTCAGTCCCTCCAGGATGTTGCGATAGCAAGAATTAACGCAAATTCAACTAACTGTCGCAATACTTGCAAGAGCAAGTATACTTGCATAAAACTGTCAAATTGGCACAATGCCGCCACATTAACACTCCTACATGTTCGGGGGGTTGTTTTTTAAAATTTAAATATGCAATTTACACCATTTGCTTTCTTGTTATCCTGAGCCTTTGATATGGTTACGGACAACCGGGATGAATCCCGGTGGGTCTTTGGGCTGGTTGGACAGGCCGCGGTGTAGCCTAATAAACTGTTAGTTGATTTGCTGCTACCAGGCCGGTAACTAGTTAGGTGTGTGTTCTCCGCTCTAAAGGGAAAACAAAAAAATTATGTAAAGAAAACTAGGATTAAAAAGGAATTAAAGACAAAAGAAAGGTACTAGGTAGATCATGTGTAGTAAAACTAGTTTTCAGCCTGGCAGCCCCAGGAGGTATTAGCGTGACAATTACTCTACTACTTATAAAAATAGACAAACAGAGTGGGCCATTTACAATGTTTTGGGTAGGATGGGGGGGGCTCAAAATTCATCAATTCCTGCCATTTTACCACAAGATACCAAAACATATCCGCTGCAAATTCAATCATTTTGGGCCACAATAGTCTGAAAAAAACGAAATCCTGGTGGGACTGATTAGTGTTATGGGAAGGGGGGGCAGGAATTGGCTCTCCCTGACTCACCTTCATTGGACCTTATGTGTGGCTGTTAAAACTTCACCTGGAACACAAAGAAAGGTAATGCAATTTCTTTCAGGCAGAAATGTGCCAAGGCTACGTTCATGCCGCATGCTCAATACTGAATTGCTAGTCATCGTTGATTTGTTATCCTTTTACCACACATTTCATTTACTGTATTTGCCTTTTTCCTGAATTGAAGAGTCTCCACAAATACAAGTCAACTATTTGGCTTTGAAAAAACCTGACTCAATGTAGCTTTTTGCTGTTCACACTGATCAGAAAAACGTGAAGGAAAACATGTGAATTGGGACAATGTCAGCTGTAGTGTGACCAGAGCCTAAGGCATATTGCAGACTGCACTGAAGTCAAAGCAGTTACTTTTCTTGCATTTCACCACTTCCAGTTACACTACGGTCCTACAAAACAACGCCATAAAAACTCATTTAAGAGCTTTGGTGTACAGAAGTGTGCAGCCCTTCACTAGGCCTGCCCTGTGAGGTTGAGCAGGGCGGGCCACTCTCGTCGGGCCGGGCTCTGCAGCAGCTCGGGCTCAGCAGACTCTAGAACAGAATCTGCAGAACCGAACCATATGCAGAGCCTCCTCTACCAGCGCTGTAACACTGAGCCAGGCACACTGCTTGGACAGCTGACTGAGAGCTGGGTTGACAACCATTGATTCAATTTCCAGACTACCACAGTTATGTGGTCGTACCTTTTCTCCTAAACGCCATCAAGTTGTCAGGTCACCCCCATAGCTGCTGCTTAGTCAGGAGGTTCGTTCCAGAAGACAAGTACTTCTAGGAGGGGAAAGATGAAAATTACATTAATACAAACTGATAACGACCATGATTTGTAAGAGCTACTTTAAAAAGCTACCAAAATGATAGATGTACCGCATGTGTAGCACTTATTCTGTAAAACCCCTTCCATTCGCATCCCATCATCATTTGTAATGGCAGATTCTGATATGCAGTCCAGGACCACGTTGCTCACTCACTGGCTAATTCTGCTAGCTAAGCTAACGTTCCGTTCTCACACGTCAAGCTCCTTTCCAAACTTTTTTTTTTGACAACGCACACCTGGTAAAAACTTTACTTAGTCACCCTTCAATTCGGCATGCATCCGATAAACTATGCATCACTTATGTCAACGAAACTTTAATAACTGCATCGCCTGTTCCTGCAATCTTCTTCCACCAAGAGACCACGGAGGGCGGTAGCGAGCACGCGAGGTTTTATTTGAATAAACTGGTTCAGATACCTGTCGGATTTACCAGCATACCATAAAGAAAAACTTAAAGCGTATACTGACGGGTAACAATGTTTACCAGTAAACAAAGCAACGTTAAATTGCAACATTTTTTAAATAGTTTGGCTGACGTTCCTCACCAAGCAAGCGCGAACGTAATGCACCGAGGCTACGTTAGGTTACGTCATTTTTTTACACAATAGGTTTGATAATATTTCATTTGAGCTGAACTCTTACCGACTTTGAGACAACTACGACGTACCGTCCACATTTCAGCAGACTGAGAGGCAGATCGGAAGTGTCGCACGAGTTTATACACTGCAGCCTGCCGCTGTGCATTGTGGGGTAGGAAGATCTACCAAAGATAATAATACGAGGTGATCTACCACTCTTTACCCCTTCCATAGTATCGCTTGAAAACACTGCATTATAAGCGCCCCCGGCACCAATTAACACAGTCAGGTAAAAAATGTATGACTGGTGCTGAATGGGAGCTACTAGGTATGTCAATTCATGTGAATATGCAACTTTTGTCTTCATTAGTATACATTATCTGTGTATTTTTATAAACGTGAATTATTCATAGTCTAGGCAGAAAGCTTGATGGAACAGCTTTTTCTGTGTATTTAGCATTACAGTACCTCTCTCGGTCAATCATTGCCTCATAGCCATGAACCAGCAGAGGTATCAGATCCTGGGAAAAGGTGCATTGATATTTGTGTGTTTGGGGAAATTACCACCACTAATAGAGAAGATGGATATTAAACAGAAAAACATTATTTAGTCAAATTGGCCCCAAAAGATAGATATAAAAGATATGGTGCTAGTATACATAAAAGCTCCTTTATCAGAATGATGTAACCAAATATGAACAAGAACATAGCACACAACTGTGATTCTATGGTAGAAATGTATGTGGAAAGAAAGAAAGAAAGATGTAAGATGTCATGTTTAACACACATCAACATGCTGCTATGCAGCAGTTTACTTGGGTGGTGGGATTTAATCATTTCAATCTAATAACTAGCTGCATGGTCCCAGTCAGAAAGTTAGGAGAACTGGATTGACAACAGAAAATGAGGCAAGATGAGTTAAAGGAATAAATAAGATGAATGAGAAGGAGGGATGATAGATAGAGCAATAGATAGATATTTCCAAAACCTTAAAAAAAGACTACAAATTGGCACAATATCTAATCACAATTAAAGACCCTGCTAATAAGAAAGTATAGACTCAGTGCCCACCGAAACAATAAAGCTCTGTGCATAGTACCTACTGTTATGCCAATTAAGGGATACATACTGTAACACCAACCAGGCCATGTAGTCTTATGCTTGGTCTTATGGTCTCATGAGTTTTTCTATTATATTAACTTCTAGTCACTTTTTTAAATCGAATTTTTAAAATTAGTTTTTTATGTTATATATTTTTTTATTGTTGATTATTTGTACTGTACAACTGTATTGTTGAATGCTTTGGCAGTATTATTTCTTTATAACATTTGTATCAATAAAGCAAATTTAATTTTACAGAGACTTTTGATGACTTTAATGAACCATCTATTTAAAAAGCAGATTAAAAAGACACAGTGAACACAAACACACACACACACACACACACACACACACACACACACACACACACACACACACACACACACACAGTTTATTAGCTTCATAGTATATTTCAAAGTAACAGTACACACAGAATTGGTTGCTGGCAATGAAATGCTTAGACTTCTCCTCTCAGCAATGTAAGAATAAAAGTAACTCTGTATAGTAAAAGTGTGTCTCAGTCAATAATCACAAGCATGCCATTCCTGAGAGAATAGTTAACACATTCCACCCTAAGGCGTGCAGGGTAAACACCCTAAACATGATCACAGGGTCTGCGCCTCTAACCTTGTTCCTGGGTTATTTACCATATGGCCAACTTGCCCTGACCAAACAGGAAATTCAGTAAAACAGATACAGACCTCCTACAGACAGTATATACAGGTCCCAAAATGAACATGCAATGCGTTGACATTGAGGAAACACATCAGCAGTTACAGAGAGAACATTCATTTCCCACCCGTGGCCTGTACAACACCCTCCACCTGCCACTGGTGCCCTTGCAAGGCCCTGATATTCCTGACCTTCAGACAGGCTGTATAAAGCATTTTGCTGTCAGCCTTTCCAAATTGCCACAGGCTCAGAGTGGTAAAAGCCTAGCACACCGGTTTCTTGCCAGCCTCAGTCTCTACAGATACCTGCACTGCAGCAAACCAGTCTTTAACAGAGACTCAGGGAGGTGACCCCAGTCTGCTGTGCAAGTTTCCCCCCCCCCCCCCCCAGGGACTGCAGATGGTCCAGCTTGGTTGTCCCCTGCAACAGATGTTATATGACCGTTTACTAAATGGAGACAGTGCATTTGCTATTCCTCACACACCTTTTTTTCCAGCCCAAAGAAAAAGAAGCTGGGAGCATCCATTTCCCTCAGCACGGTAACTCTAGCCCTCACTAGTGCACCCTGTGCCCTGCCATGGTGAAAAAGTTCCTGCTGACTCCAAACTTCGTGGTGGTGTGTGGCGTCTTTCATTTCTCCAACTCAGCGTGATGATCAGCATGCCTGGTCTGCATCATCCACCATATGTGGAATCTCAATGGGAAAAGCCAGGTGTCACAAGGGGCAGATTCCCGGCAGAGATCACACAGGGGCAAAACAGTCACTTTTAATTATTTACTTAAAATACAACTCATCCTCTGACTGTAAATCCACTCTTAAGTCTTTGGTGAGGCAATAAACTCCCAACCTGACTTGCTCACTGCAAGTTTTTTTTTACCATGGTAAAAACCCTGAATCACATCACAAGTTGGAGAGAATCTTAAGACAATGATCCCTTAAGAGAAACCTTAGTTATTGTTTTTCATTGCCTTTTCACGGCTTCCATTGCAAGCAGTGGCTTTGCAAGCAGTGGCAGATTTGGTTTGTTAGTATTTGATGCAAAAAAAACCCGACAACAATTCATTTTTATAACTTGACTTTAACTGATTTCTTGTTTGAACAATTAGGCTGAAATTTCACAAGGCACAAAACCATCTGACAGACAAAAAAATGTTAATGGTAAAAAATGGTCATGTATTCTCTGTCTCTGTCTCAATTCAATTCAAAGAAGCTTTATTGCCATCGGAAAACATAGTTACATTGCCAAAGCATAGAAAAGACTAAATACTATTTCTTAAGCATAACAAATAAAGCATTGACAAATAAAGACTAGAAACAGGTATTCATACATTGTGATTGTGATGCAAAAATGTGCAACACAAACAAAAGTAACAAAGTGACTCAATTTCCCCTGGTTATCCTGAGGTTGTCACAAGCTGTTATAAATTTAGCTGCTATTACATTACATTTTAATTTGTGGTAATTTGTCTTGTTTTTAAATGTTAAAGTATTCTCGTATACTATAATATTTTGGGAATGAGGGTAAAGTCATGTAATCTGCTAGTAGATTACAAAATAGTAGTATAGTAAATAGTATTTATTTATATGATTATTTATATTATAATTATAATATATTATAATATATTATATATGTATATTATAATACATATATTATTTTTATATTATGATATCATTATTATATTATTTTTCAAAATCATTGATCATTAGAGGATCCCATATCTCACAACCATAAATCTCTCTCTCTCTCTCTCAAAATGTTTATTTAAAACATTTATTACTGTTTGACCCCCATTCAGTCAGAATGTCATCACAGCTGGTCCCGTAGGGTTAAAGTAGTTTGCTGGTGGTGCATTATGGGTATTAGACGGTCATGACAGCTGGGATGGAAGAAGTGTAGTTTGTAGAGTGCACTGCCCTAAAACAACATCAACAAAAAACAGACAGCATTTAGATTCTCATGTAAATCTAGTCTATGATTAAAACATTTCAACTGTTTTTGGAGGAGTAGACTTTTTGCACTTGCGTATTGGATGTGGGCAAATAATGTCTTAAAGGACAATTCCAGGATTTTTAAACCTGGCCTCTATATCCACAAAATTGCCTATTATACCACAAAATAGGTCCAAAAAGTTTCAGAATTGCTCCAGTAGATCGGCTCAGTCGGCAGTCGCAAAACAGGCTCAATGGCTGCAACGTAATCTGTCAAAGTATGTCCACTAAAAGTGCTTGATTTTGCCACTGACAGGCTCAGATTGTTATTCGTGTGTCTGACAAGTGTCTGACAACATTAATGAAAAGATCGCTACAGAAATAGACCTTTTTTTAACCAGAAAACTAAAGTCTAGCTCAAGGAGAAGTCCCGATCTGAAATGAACGGTGGACAAAGGTAGTCTATAGCGAGAGGGTTCACTTGTTGCAGGAAGAGGCACGGTAGAAACCTGACAAAGGTATTCTATGAAAGCTGCGCAAAGTCTTCCTCAACATTTTGTTGGCACAGTTTGCAAATGCGCAAAAAATGAACAATTGTTGTTGTTTTTTTTATCTTTGGGAAAAACAAATACTCTGAACTACGCTTTCTATACTCCAACACACATCTCCAACGGTGATTTACGTTTCCATCATCCTCTTCCTGCAACAAGTCAACCCTCTTGGCTTTCATAGATCACCTTTGTCACATTTCCAACAACTCTCACTCAACTCTCAACTCTGAAATCTTGCAAGAGTTGTTGCAGGAAGAGGACGTGGAAATGTGACAAAGGTGGTCTATGAAAGCAAGAGGGTTGACTTGTTGCAGGGAGAGGCTGGTGGAAACATAAATCAGCGTTGGAGACGTGTTGAAGTATAGAAAGCGTAGTTTAGAGTATTATATATATAAAAACAACAACAATTGTTAGTTTTTGCGCATTTCCGAACTGTGCCAACAAAATGTTGAGGAGCTTTGCGCAGCTTTCATAGAATACCTTTGTCAGGTTTCTACCGTCCTCTTCTTGCAACAAGTGAAACCTCTCGCTATAGACTACCTTTGTCCATCGTCCATTTCAGAGTGGGACTTCTCCTTGAGCTAGACTTTAGTTTTTCTGGTTAAAAAAGGTCTATTTCTGTAGCGATCCTTTCAGTAATGTTGTCAGACACTTGTCAGACACACAAATAACAATCTGAGCCCGTCAGTGGCAAAATCAAGCACTTTTAGTGGATGTACTTTGACCGCACGCCTATGCCCCTACAGATTACGTTGCAGCCATTGAGCCCGTTTCGCGACTGCGACTGAGCCAATCTACCGGAGCAATCCGAAACTTTTTAGACCTATTTTGCGGTATAATAGCCGATTTTGTGGATATAGAGGCCAGGTTTAAAAATCCCGGGATTGTCCTTTAATATATAACAACCTGGTGAGAAAAAGATAGATACCTGAAAAAGATTGTTGTGGTGTGGGTGTAGAGCTATTCAGTAGCATTATCAGTGATGAAATTATCAGCTCGCAATCAAAAACAGCACAGAAATGAACCATGTATATCCAAATATGTATTTGCATAATTGCATTCACAGCCATTGTTGCCTAACAGCTGTGGACCTCCAATATCGCCACCAGAGAGTGTGTTATGGCCCCTGAAAGCCCTTTATAGAAGAGGAGAGAGAGGGAAGAAAGAATGTGAGGAGAAGAGAGTAGAGGATGAAACCTTTTAACATTAAGGTTGATGATGCTTTTGATAGGTGTGCTCTTTGGACCAGGAGCTGGACGGAAAATCCGAGCCTCTTGATTGGTTGGTTTGCGACGGCGAACAACGTGAGGATCAGAAGAATGGGACGGGATAAACATCAAATGTCCCCGCCTTCATTCCCCCGATCTGACACAAGACAAATTCACATCAGCATACATGTAAGCCTACACATTCAGTACGAGTCATCATCAGAGCCTTGAAACAGTTTGAGAGAGTGATATATATGTTACGATAAATGTGGGAAAATTTAATGGTCAATGTGTACTTTTCCCTGTTAATGTGAGTGGAAAATGCTAGTCACAGCAGCATGAGACATTTTTGTCACTCCGTGGGTAATTGTGGGTACAGCATACCACGTGGCCAAAATACCACTTCGGATTGGATTCTGTAGTAAACTGAAAAATGTGACTTCAGAACATCAGAAAATTGGCAAAGACCCTCTATTTGAATGCATCATGAATCCCCTCTCTGTTGACCTGCATCACAGAGTCATCTGAGGTCTTTTTTGTGTCTTTTTACTCTTTACATTTAATGCCTGCTAGACAATCATCAAGGGTATCAAGACAACTGGTATCATTAGTAGTGTATCGTCCGCATAGCAATGAAAAGAAATGTTACATTGGTGAATTATATGACCAAATGGATAAGATGTTGCTGTGTTGACAGGCTATGTATTCAATGTAGATGGAGTTTGGCCAGATTGATGCCTGATTGATTTTAAATGTTAGTATAATAGTGGATGCACTAGCCTACACAACTCATTTCCATCCATGTGGTATGCTTCAATGCTTGCCTTTCAGTTTAATTACTTAAATGTGATTTTAAAGAAGCTAGCATAACAAAACTCCATGAGGGTAATAGCTACAACAAATACTTTTCGGTCAATATCCTAATCTGACTAAATTAATTGCAGCATTGGACTTCAAAATGAGAAATCAACGTGCTCATTGTCAGAAAGACACTCAAAGATTGTGAGAGAGCCTCACGCTACTTTGAGTAGCATTTTACACTCACATTAACTGGGAAATGTACACATTCAGAAGATTTACCTTGGTAAATATGTACATTTAGATGTAATTGTGCACATTTACCATTTTCCCATGGATCCATATGGATTCATAGCCAGACAGATAGAAAGATAGATACATAGCTACATACATACAGAATTTTATTCTTGGCAGGGTGGAAAATGCTCTGACAGCATATAGATTCCCATAGACAACCAATGTCAATTCATAAAAAGTATGTAATCAATCAAACTGCATCATATCCATCATGTCAGAGGTGGATGACACTGACTAGACCACATCACATTTTAGTAAAAGGACAATATCAGTCTGATATATCAGTCTATAATTCTGATACATTCATGCATGCATACATAAATAGAGAGAGTCACCTGTTTACTTGGGGAGGAAGGTTTGAAGGGAACTGAGAAGTTTTTCTGTGCTGATAGGAGTGGCTTCTGTGCTGGTGGGAGTGGCTTGTCATTATAGTATGGATTGCCTTGGAAATAGTCTCTGGGGTGGAGGTTGAGCTTGAAGGAACCACCCTTTAGCTTGGAGCGATGGGTTGCTGCCTCCCTCTGTAACGTGCACACACACGTACACGTTGAGGAACCTTTTAGCACAGTGTTCCAAACTGGGTTGGGTCCCCAAAGGTGGGTCGCATAAAGGTTAAAATGGGTTCCTAATTAATTCTGGAGACATTTATACCAACTGCTATGCTGCCAAAGCTTTTTCACATCCCTATAATACTAGGACCTAGGAAGAGTCAGAATCTAAGCAGTAGGTCATTTATAGGATATTGGATACTTGTCTAAAACTACAAATTGACATTAGCCTGCAAGAGAGATTTGCAAAAGAATTGTTTGAAAAAGTTGATCTCTAAAGACAAAATTAGAAAAGCACTGTCAAAAGTGTTTTAGGTCTTAACTACCTTCAGCCAAACACTTATAGATATATATATATAGATATATATATATATATGTATGTATGTATACAGACTCTAAATGCTGAATGGAGATGAACTGCCTACATCAACAGCTGTTACATTAGTGATTAAGTTGAGAAAGTTTTGAAACATCCAACATTTAATGCCTTCTAGACAATCATCAAGGCTATCAATACAACTGGTATCATTCGGATTTACGGATGATGAGATAGTGTTCAGGATTCACCAACCACACACTTATACATTGTTGGGTATGGGCATGAGAGGTCAGGTACCCCAAAATCCAACCAAAGGGATGGCATTCACTTAGTATATGCAGCATCCACACATCCTGTGATTGCCTCTAAAATTGTGCTGGCAGTGTATGGAGATGGCTGTGTTTGGTAATGCATGTTAAGCCACTTTATTAATTTGCATTGCCATACCAGCAAACTATATCTCTAATTGTATCGCAAAATGGTCATACCCATTTACTTATACCTTTCTTATTACTGCAGAACCATACCCATCCTTGTACCTGCAGTTGTCTGGAGCAATACAGTTTTGCCAGCATGTTAACTCCCTTTGAGACTGCCTTATTCTCTCCCTCTGACTAGGGGAGCCTGGTATTAAAATCATTATTCACTAAAAGAGAAGGCCAGTGCAATATGGGATTCTACCTCTACCTTCTACCTACCATTTTAGGGATTAGGGGTTAAAGGGTAATTCCGGGATTTTTCAACCCGGTCTCTATGTCCACAAAATCGCCTAGTTTACCGCATAATAGATCCCCGAAGTTTGGGAGCTGCTCCGGTAGATCGGCTCAGCCCAGAAAACGAAACTCTCGCTCGAGGCGAAGTCTCGCTATGAAATCCCGCGAGGGCGTTGAGTTGTTGCAGGAAGAGCAAGATTGTCTTGTCTCGACAATACAATACACTAAAGGCCGTCTGGAGGCCTCTTTTACAATACAAAGCAGGCCTTTTGATTGCATTTATTCAATTGTAAATTAGCACAAGTCTAGAGGAATGTGAGACAGAATTACTTCCACTCAACTCAATTAGCATACAGACAACAGACAGAGGCCGAGGGGGATGAAAGGATCAATGCAAAATATCACATGGATGAGTTTGTATAAAGGAACTGTGTGTTGCTGCTTTGTTCTTTGTTCTTTTGTTCATCCCAATGAGAAATATTTCCAAACACTCCCAGTGTTTGGAAACAGTGATTGTATATAGTCAGTTATTGTATATAGTCATATTAAAACAGTGATTGTGTTCATAGATTTGAAATAAAGAGACAGAAACACAGGTGTGCTGCTATTATTATTATTATTATTATATATTATTATTGTAAATGATGGAAACTTACAATCTTCAGCATCAATATCTATAACTACAATTTTTTAAAAATAAAATAAAAATGACATTCTGAGGATGCCTCCTTGAACCTAATCTAACTCAGTTGGGGGGGGGGGGGGTATTTACACTGATTGTATTCAAAGATTTGAAATCACACTATTTACAATTTAAAAAAACCCCAATACAATATTTACAATGTCATAGTAAGAGCTCTATAAAAAAACAACACAGTATTTACAATGTCATAGTAAGAGCTCTATAAAAAACAACACAATATTTACAGTAAGAGCACAATATCAGATAATTGTGAACATGTCCTCTGCCTCCTTGAACCCAATGTAAGTGCCGGTGGGGGAGGGATACTTTCTTCTGATGGCAGTGACAATGCAGCTAGGCAACACTCTTCTATTTCCACGACCAAGGCGCTCTCCTTTGAGTGCCCACTCCAGCACCACACGGTATGCCACAAGTCTGGACTGGCTGGAGGAGAGGAAAGGATCAAGTTTATTTGTGAAAAGTATGAAGCCAAACTAAGATATGCAACAGTAATTAATCACCAATCAAAGACATTTCTAGGTAAATAAATGACATGCATGTAAATAGTTTAGTTGTACTTACTCGACGAACAGTTGGCCATTTGGTCCCTGTGGTCTTGGCCGACTCTTCCAGTTTATTTTGGGCACATGAAAGAATGTCTCCAGAACAGCCCTGTTGATCAGAGGAGGGAAATCCTCTGACGTGGTGACACAGCGTTGTGTAGTGTCCGTGGTATTGGTATCGTCCATGGACACATCAAGATCGTCAATATCGGGCATCAACAGGCCCCAGTCTTTACAACATGTGCATTCTTCCTCTGTGGGCATAGGACCACAGGAACACCACCAGTTTCCCGAACTTCGCGGTTTTGCAGCAGCTGGTTCACCCTCCTCTGCCTGTTGCCCCTCTCCATCTCTCCTACTTCTCTCTTCAATTTCTAGGAGCTCTTCATTCGTATACTCTGGCTCAAATAAATAGGGACGGCCATCGAATTCAAATGCCTCATCTACATTCTCGAAATCAGCTAAATATTCAGCCATGAATTTGGAAATAAATTATTATCTCCGACTCACGTATCAACCATCCTCTTCCTGCAACAACTCAACCCTCTCAACTATCTTTGTATCCTTTTCACCGTCCTCTTCCTGCAACAATTCAACCCCTCTTTTGAAAAAACAAATACTCTAAGCAACGCGTCTGTACTCCAACACAATAAACGCCTTTCTGCAACTCTGACTCACGTATCAACCGTGCTCTTCCTGCAACAACTCAACGCCCTCGTGGGATTTCATAGCGAGACTTCTCCTCGAGCGAGAGTTTCGTTTTCCGGGCTGTTTCTGTAGCGACCCTTTCCATAATGTTGTCAGTCATTTGGATAATAACACAAATAACAATCTGAGCCCGTCCGTGACAAAAACAAGCACTTTTAGTGGACGTACTTTGACCGGCCGAATATGCCCTTACGGATTACGTTGCCGCCATTGAGCCCATTACGCGACTGCCGGCTGAGCCGATCTACCGGAGCAGCTCCCAAACTTCTGGGATCTATTATGCGGTAAGCTAGGCGATTTTGTGGACATAGAGACCGGGTTGAAAAATCCCGGAATTACCCTTTAAGAGTTAGATTATTATTATTATTATTTGGATTAAGAGTTTAGAATTACCTTTAGCGTTTCCTTTTGTTTGTTACAGGGGTCCAAGGGTAGGAATAAGGAGTTAAAGGTTAGGGATTAAAGATAGTTAAGGGCTAAATATTATGTGTTAAGAGTTAAGCATTACCTTCAGTTGTTCCTTGGCTCTGTCGTAGGGGTCTGAGGCATACAACTCCATCTTGGACAGTGTTACATTGGGAAAGCTGCAGGAAACAACATGTTACAAGTACAAATATGTCAATTCATATATATCACCATTCATACTATCACTATCATGTTTTTGCAAATATCTTTGAGATTGTTACAAAGACATTTTTTAGTTGCAACAAGTAACAATCAGATTACTTACTAGTGACAATATAACTATTTTCAAGGCAAAATTTGCTTGAATGTTGAAATGGACACTGCTGTGCATCCCCACTCAGAATAATTTAAAAAAAATTAAATGCAAAAAAAAACCCCAATTATGTTGTTTATATTCTTTGGAGAAAAAAAAACTCCCCTGAAATAATGAGTATTTATCATCTCTAAAATTACTGTTGTAATTTTAGAGATTTTAGAGATTTTCTTGTGGAAAACGAAAAAAGTAAGCTTGTTGAGTTCTCATGAACCACTGTTGTAAGAGTGCTATCCATAGACCTGTAGCCACTGCCTTTCTTGGGAGGGGAAGTGAGGATGTTGCGTCCAAGAGAGGGCTTGGTTTTCTGGGCGATTGTCAGGGTACTCACAGCCTCGATTGGCCCTGATAGAGTTCCATAGTAACTACCTGAACCAGAACTGAAGAGAGAGGGAGGAAGAGAGGAAAGAGAGTGAGAGAGGGGAGGAACACACAAAAAAAATTGTGAGTGTATTTGTGTGTATCTGTCTGTGTGCATGTATATACATACATGTGTGCATGTGTGTGTAAAAATACCTCATGGTTTCTTGGTTGTATTGCAGGGCAGGAATGTATAGACTAGGGTTTGACTGATATGGGTTTTTAAAGGCCAATATATTTAATTTTGGCTCATGCCAAAAATTCTCTGAAAGCCTCTGAAATAGCATTTACAACATCACAGGACACTGAAACTCTCCATTAACAGCTCCTTAAGGCAGGGTGAGGCAGGTTTCATTGCAGCTTTTACAGACCAAGGAAAATCCACCCATCTGATAGAAAAATAATAATAATAATAAAACATTTTCACTAGCTGTCATATCATAGGTGGACGACAATGACTGGGGAAGTAATATATCGATCTAACCTAGTATAGACTGTGTGTGTGTTTCTGTATTTTGGCATGTGTGTTCCCTCACGGCTTCTTGGTTCCGTTACAGGGTAGGAAGGCCTTGCCCAAGTTCCTCTTGGCCTGTTCGATGCGGGTCTGCCGGGCCATTCTTAGCGGGTCGCTCAGTGCCTCGCGTTCAAATATCCGTCTGAACGTGGAGTCAAACAAGCCACTTTGGAGCGCGCATCCATGTTTAGCCACACCCGCCTGCATCTGACGGCTACGATAGGCCGATTCATTGAACGGACCTGGAATTTGAGAAAACACATCTAGGTAGTCTTACAATGGTCCTGGTTATTAAAGAACTGAAGAGAAAAGCAATCTAGACTGAATTTGCACAGGGATAAGGGATACGTCTGATTTTCACTCTCCCATATCACAAAATTACCATAATATATCTGCAGGGGGTGGATGGGGTTGGGGTTGATGAATACCAATGACCCAAAGACGGTTACTTGTACCAGTAGCTGAGATTTTTCAAAACTCCAGGATACATGATGAAATTGCGCCACTTCTCCATCATCTTTTCGCTGAATGGCTTGAATACTTCTATGTGCACTTGTGTGTTCTTTCCAGCATATTGGAAATTTGCTCTGCCCATATATTGAGGCATTTCACCTTCGTGACTCCACATTAGCCCACGACTCATTTTTTGCAACATTCGTCTCCTTCCGGTCATAAAACTGCATGATATTTGAGTCTTTTCCTGTAGTTAGTTCAGAATATGTTCTCACTCCAAACGAACCGCACCAGAATTGAAGACTTGTTGCGGTTTATTATGTTCGAATGCATTGTTCCCACCTGCCCTGAACCAAGGGGGTAAACGCTACAGGGTTAGATTCAACCGCACTAAACAAGGCAGGCGTGAATGCGACCTAAGCTTATTTTCCTTGCCAATGCACCAGCTGCTGTGAGAGAAGTAAAAAACATTAAGCAGAGCTACCTAAGTGGTACAGACAAACAAAAATGAGAGGAATATACAGGCTTTGTTAACAACTTTTTCATCAAAAATTCAACTGCTGCTAATGTGTCCTCCATTAGCTCCACTGTCGACAGCAACAATGATAGTGAATGTGCTTCCGTGACAAATGATGCTCAGAGTTGGTTGCAAGTAAATATTAGAAATAGTGATAGTGATGAAGATGAGGAGGATGATCTCCAGCATCGAAACATAGTGAGTTACACCATTTAAATATTTTTTACTCAGTCAGGAGAGATCAGCGCACAATCCTTACCATGGAACAGCAGCCCTGGATACTTTGCTCAGCCTCAACTTGGACGTACTATAGAAAGGATGGATTGAAATGGGTGATGGTAAGGATTCGGGGGGCCCCATACTTGTCTTTGCTTAGGGCCCCCAAATCACTAAGTCTGCCCCTGGATATATATAGTTATATAGACAGATAGACAGATAGACAGATAGACATAAAGATAGATACTTACGGTAGGTGGCTGTGGTGTACTTGTCTCCAATGGAGATGTAGCCCATCTCTTTAAAGACACCTAGACGCTCCAGGTCACTCTTCCCATCTCCTGCTGGCATCTTCTCACAGACACACACACACACACACACACACACACACACACACACACACACACACACATACACACCATCATCATTATCTAAGAGCATGAAATAACAGTGAAATTAAACTATTCCTAAGAAACAGCCTGCAGAACAGGCCATGAGACATCTTTTATGTCTCTCTAAAGATCATATGATATAGTAATAGTAACTGGGGGATACCAAAATAACAGAAACACCACATTAAAAAGAACTTTGAAGTAACTAAATCACAATTACAAAGGCTGTGTAAATGTGTAAAAAGAGAATCACCACTTTTATGTGAGTTTTCAAAGCAGCATGGGGAAACTAACAGAGCTACACAGAGGAAATAGTTAGTGTTTGAATTTGGCCACAGAAACGAAAAAAATATTGAATTAGTGTCAAAGGGAATAATAATAACATATGCCAAACACAGTCAAACTCGATCAGCAAAGAGGAACAGTGGTGTTAAGTAGAAGCTCAGCAACTGGGATAGCCAGAGTCTTAACAGGACAGTTCCTAAACACCACAAACCTACAGACTCAGCAGATACAGCAATGTATAAAAATGCATTTGGAAGCCATCTCTGCAAAAATCTACATCTAATAATTAATCAAAGAGAAGACATAGATAGTGGGTTTGGACATTATTATTACTATTAATTATTAAATGCAGTCTCACTTACACAAACATATCTAATCAGTAGTTTACCTCTGCTCCAGGTGTAGCAGCGAAGGACTGGAGGTTATACTTCTGAGACAGCTCTATTGAAATGTATTGAATTATCTATCTATCTATCTATCTATCTATCTATCTATCTATCTATCTAAGTACATTATTCTAAGGCCTTTGGGAATACTGTCTATTCTCTTGTCTGTGTACAGTGGTTGGTTACCTTGGAGAAGTCGGCGTAAACTGAGTCCAGTTACCTAGAGTTACACAGAAAACTACAGGAAGTGGGGCGATTTCACCTTCAAAATAAAAGCGTAAAGTTTCAGTTTTTTTGAACAAAGAAAAAAAATGATGTATTAGTGAATGGAATTAAAGGCATTTGTCAAAAGTTGCATGACCAATATTTTAGTAGTAGTAGTAGCAGTAGTAACAGTAGCAGTAGCAGGAGCAGTAGTAGTAGTAGGGTTAATTTCATATTATTATATAAGCATTTTAATAATGATATAGGCATTTCTACGGTGGCCCTGAGAGCTCAACGTACTGCAACTTAAAAAAACACATGCAAATTAAGAAAACATCTTCATCAATTTGACAACACACACAACAAATTACAGACAACACAACACATTAAGACAACACAACACAACACATTACAGACACGCACTGCAATTACACCAAACGACAACGGAAGTGTTTCCAGAGGACACTTAAAAGTGATGTGTTTGGTAGTGTTTGGTTGGTTTTAAATGATCTTGATAGCAGATTGTCTGGAGAAGTAGCTTTGGCAAGTAGGCTGTCAACTCATTTAAAAGGAAAAAAAATCCACCTCAAAATACAATTTATCAAAATACAGATTTATGGATTATGAGATTTATGGGATGAATTTAAAAGGCTGTTGGGGACATACTTGTCTGAACACAAGTGCGTATCGGTACACATATTTCACATTATGCGCAGGCAGTCTTTTGAGTCCGATGAGTGTGTGTGGCAGACTGGGGGAGGGTGGGGGTGAGGCTTATGGCGGGTTCAGACTACACGATATCAGGCCGATTATAGCCCAATTCGGCAGACGTAGGGCGTCGGGTCGAGTCGGGAACGACAGGGTGCGACAATCGATCGTTTTATCTTGTGTAGTGTGACATAGTGGAAGACAACCGACGTCCCGACAAAAGACTAGCATGTTAGAATTTTTTTTTGCCGTCCACGACGTGTTCCATCTCGTCCGTGACGTTTACTAATAGGAGCATGGAGCGCTATAAACAAGCATGGCAAAGTTGTTGGTGTTGCTAGGTGGAACTATGAAACAGAGGAAAGGTTTGTCGAGCTCTGGCTCCTGTGGCTGGCCTGTGGAGGCTAGCCAGCTAGCTACATTTAGCTTTCACTACAGGCTAAAACATTGTTATTTTTCACCTCTTTGAAGGATTGACAACCCATACTGTTCTCTTCATGCGACCCAAGAACGGGTTGTTTTTTCTTTTTTTTTTGCCTTTTCGGAACACAAGACAGCTAATATCATGCATACCTCTTCGGACGCCATTGTTTCTTTACATTCTCGTTGCCTAGCACCTGCTTTCCGATGACATCACGCACGTCAGCAAGCGATTATTGGTCGGTGACCAACATATAGTCTGTCATGTCTGTCGGCCAAGACACGGCACAAATTTATCATTCTATATCGCCTAATCTGACACAGTGACCATCGTAACAGACAAAAATATCGTGTAGTCTGATTCCGGCGTCAGGCTGGATCCAGGAGAGAGTTGAGTCACTGATTCTCCCTGGATCCAGAACCGGCTGCGGCCAATTAAGGCTGATTGCAGCCGGGTCCTTTTTAACCTGTGTGTGCATGTGTGAGAGGGTGGTTGAGTGACTTAGTTCGACAGCGGACTGGTGTAGTCAAGTCGGACTATCCATGCAGGAGAGAGCCAGCGGAACCAGCAGTGGCGACCGACTAAAGAGGAGGCAGCCGGGGGCAGCCTACAAGAGCTGGTCAGTCGGGGGTTGGAGTCGTAGGTTCCTGGAAGCCTGGCAGACTGGCTGGCTTTGGAGGGAGGGGTGCTAGCCGATGGAGATGGCGCTGAGAGCGGCTGTCAATATCGGCTGGTGCCCCTCCCTCTGTCCCGGTGGGTCAGCCGGCCAGTCTCTCTATGAAGATCCTCTTTGAGGGAACAGCCTTCACCCCTTTGATTAGGACGGAGGGAAAAGAATACCTTCAGAGTCAGACATCAGTGTTTCTTCACCACAAATGTTTACATCAACCTTTAGAGCTGGAGTTGCAATTGGCGTGAGGTCAACAGGCACCCATTTACTGCGAGACAGCGGATACACTTATCAGACACAACCCAAGCATCTCTCTAAAAATAAATTTCGCCATTCACAAAGTAAGACAATGAAACTGAGATGCTATTATAGAGATTGATTTGACAATCATGTTATTTCTGCAGTCTGTTAATTTTGTGGGTTTTTTTGTTGTTTTTTAAAGCTCAATTCATTCATAAGAGCATGAGAAGAAGAAGTAGTAGTAGTAGTAGTAGTAGTAGTAGTAGTAGTAGTGGTGCATGCATTATCATATCTGGAGACCTCTAAAGGTGTCTCAATAGGTCTTCAGTCATTTCTTGAGATGTCTAGGTGTTAATCAGCTTGGTATTAGTGACTAGACAGGTTTGCTATTTTGTATACAGAAAAATGTGTTCTGTTTAAAATGGAAAGGCTGTTAACTTGGAAAGTAAGCCAAGTTAATACAGGTAGACACACTAAAATACTCAAAACTTTTATTTTGAATGGAATCAAGGTGAAAAGACACCAGTTGGTGCTGAAATGTCATCCCGCCTTCAAAGAATGATTGACAAGCTGGTAGACCATGGATCAACAACTGGTGGCCCGCGGGCCACATCCAGCCCGCCAAAGCTTCCCATCCAGAATTCAGAATATATATAAGCCATACAGGTTAAGCATTACTCAAAGTTGGCATGATGAATGTGTACTTATCAGTCCAGTCTTCATAAAAGCTGCGGTTTTCCACGTCAACTTTCCGCTTTAGGCTGTTTGAGAGTGACATTTTTGCTTGCCATTGATGGACAATGTGACAGCTCCCCAAAAGTGAAGCCAAAATATCTCAATCTCACCCCACAGTGTCTGCTTAGAAAAATTCTGGCCCTTGGACAAATGTAGTTGATGACCCCTGTGGTAGACCATGAAAATGTTAATGCCATTGCATTTTGGTATTTTAATTTTCATTAAGATAGGGATATGGCTTAAGAGCAAGGAAATTCAATTGCAAGAGGGGCGCCATTTCTCTCCACATTTGAATTAACATGTGAATATTGCTAAAGCACAAAGTGGGGCAAGTGCTTGAAAATTAAATGTCAAATGGCTTTTTCATTTACATTTCCAAATTATGCTAGATTGTGCAGGAGGCTTTGAAATGCAAATAGAATTATTGGATTTTAACTTTTTTTAAAATTTAGACTTCATTGTGTCTTTGCATATCCCACTGTTATGGGTACATTTCATTTAGTTACATTTTGGTTTTTTTTGCAATTTTGCTACCCAACACAAGGGGTACGTACAATAATAATAATTATAATAATAAGGTAACATGTGCATACACATCCCTATTCACGTACACACACCTGTACCTACATGTACGTACACATATACACATACATAAATCTAACTACACATGTACATATTGAACTAAGTTATATATAAAAAAAAAAAAGATATAAATAAATGAAAATAAATAAATAAAAGAAAAGGCACACACTTAGGCTTTGATCCTCTACCGATTCCATCCATTTGTCCACCTTAGGGAGTTCCGTTTTTTTCCATTTTCTTGTTATTTCCTTCAACGTTGTAATTCTTAGAATCCAAAAGAGATACGTTTCATCCTTTTGTAGGTTTTTGGGATGTGTTCCCAAGAGTATATTAAGTTCTGTCAAACGTAGTGGTTTCCCAGACGTCTTTTCCATTGCTTGTATGACTTCTGACCAGTAAGTTTGTATTTTTTTTTACATGTGAAAAATATATGTGTATGATAGGCTCTCTTGTCACCTCATTCCCTCCAACAACTGGACTTATTTTGAGTATACTGTCAAAGGTGTTATGAAGTATCTTATATTCATCTTCCATGCATATTCTTGCCAAAATGGGGATTTTATATAAATGAATGTGTCTTTAAAGCTCTGCTTCCATTCGTTATCAGGTATAGTTATCAGGTATAGTACAGTACAGTATAGAACATGCAAACTCCACACAGAAAGGCCCAGGAGATAACCCACCTTGAGTCTGGGGTGCCCAGGTGGGTTATCTCCCGGGCCTTTCTGTGCGGAGTTTGCATGTTCTCCCCGTGCTCACATGGGTCTCCTCCTGTAAAGAACCCCATCTAAAAACATGCAACATCCTGTCCCGTCCTTGACGAAGACGCAACGTACATCTAAGGAATTGGTCCCCGGGCGCTGGTGTTGTCGGCTGCCCTCTGCTCCCTGGCTGGCACTGGAGGAGGGTCGGCGAGGATGGGATAAAAGCAGTAACTCATTCAACTCGGACACTTACCCTGCATGCGTGTGTGTGTTGTGTCGGCAGCCACTTCCCCTGCATGTGTGTTGTGGCGAATAAAAGTCAATCTTAATAGTTGTTTCTAATTTCTTTTCCCATTTGGCTTTTGTTAGGAGTGATGAGCTCAGCTTTCTTCCTGTCTTAAAAACACTTAGTGAACTGGTTTTCTGGGAGAGGTTGGTGGTTATGCACTGCACAATGGTTTGGTGATGTCCTGCAATCTCAAACGCACCATCTGGGGAGGTGCGCACGCAGCGGCTGCGGTAATTACAAACAGAGGTTCAGGTGTGGAAACGCGCGGGGGAGCTTGAGGAGACCTGAAGACACTCAACCAGACCTCGGGGGATGTTGAGACGCACACTCAAGACGCTGCCCTCACAACCCACCTTCTACCAGTCACAATTGCCGTTTGAGGATCAACCATTTTTAACAAAAACTGAACGAGCGCTAACGACGGGACTCGTCGCTCGTGTGAGCCGGACTGCGCTTTCAGGACTTGGCGGAGGGCCCTCCAAACCCGTCAGCAGGTGCAGACAGGTGAGCTAACCCCATCTATCTCCCGTATGAAACCAGTTCTTTCCTTCAGTTGCTGCTCCTCTTTCACTCACTCCAGGTTAGGACTGGCAACGTGGAAACTTGTATCCCTAGACCTTGCTAGTCCGTAACATAATTCGGGGCTCGTCCGGGATCTATTCTAGGATTAATGTATGTGCGTTTTGATAAACCTGCTTCACGAGGTAACCGTAGTTAGTTACATCCAAGCATCCTGTTTGTGATAGGAGTTGCATGAGAGTTGTATTCAGCTCGGGAAAAGCTATGTGTTGCTAGGTTTAGAAATAGGCAGCGGACATATAGTTACGGGCAGAGTAGCTGCACGGTGCTAACTCCTCCGCTTTAACAGATGGTTGTGTATGTATGTAAAACGTAGCCAGGTAGAAGTGAAGCCGGTGAATAGATTCGTTGTTTTGGATGTTATTGTGTCTTGGATCCCCACCAGTCTGGGTTCAAAGTGGGTCACTCGACCGAGACTGCCCTCCTGGCAGTGACTGAGTCGCTCCATGCCGCTAGAGCGAACTCTCTCTCCTCTGTCTTGATACTCCTGGACTTGTCTGCAGCGTTTGACACGGTGAACCACCAGATCCTCCTCTCCACCCTCGAGGGGATGGGTGTCTCAGGCTCTGCACTCTCCATGTTGGGGATCGCTCCTACCAGGTGACGCTGAGAGGGTCTGTGTCAGAACCACGTAGGCTCACTACTGGGGTTCCGCAAGGCTCGGTTCTAGGTCCTCTCCTCTTTTCCCTCTACACAACATCTCTCGGTTCTGTTATCCATTCCCACGACTTTTCCTACCATTGCTACGCAGATGACACCCAGCTGATCCTGTCAGTTCCCCCTTCGGACACACGAGTGGAGGCACGCATTGCTGCATGTCTGGCAGACATCTCGGAGTGGATGTCGATGCACCACCTGAAGCTCAACCTGGACAAGACTGAGCTAGTGTTCCTCCTGGGGAAGGGCTGTCCGTTACTGGCTCTTGGATACACTTATTTGTCTTAGCTCTTGTTTTATTCGATTCTCTATTTGTCTCATTTGTTAAGATAAGTAGGCTGCTAACTTATTGCACTCTTACATTAACACTAGTTCTGCTCTTAGTTGCTTGTTTAGGAAGGAAATGCACTTATGATTTCTGGTGACTACCTCTTTCTTACCTACGTTTGTTGAATGCACTTATTGTAAGTCGCTTTGGATAAAAGCATCTGCTAAATGACTGTAATGTAATGTAATGTAATGTGTGTGTTGAGGAGAACGGGAAAACAAAACGGAGATTTGTGTACATGTTGACAATGGCAGTTTTGGGTTGGCTGGTTAGCTAATGGCTATCTGTGTGGTTTTGCTAGAAGGTATTGCAGTGAGTGTGTTTGGACAACGTAACTGTCGTGAGTGCCCGGTGTGCGCCTTGGTCTGTATTGGTCGGTGAAAAGTGACCTGTGAACTTGCTCGTGTTTCAGCCGGTTATCTGTTTTGTGTGTAGGGCTATTTTTGTAGTTACCCTTGAGGTAATATTGGTGAGGGTCTGTCCCCTTTTGTCACCCTACTTTTGTTGAGCAGTTACTACCGGTGAAAATGGCAAACTTCAAGGTTGACGTGTTCTGTGCGAGTGACTTTGGACGCAGTGATTTGCGGAAGCTTAAAAAGGAAGACTTGGTTGCCGTAGCCCAGCAGTTTGAGGTAGATCTGGACCCAGAGACGAAAAAGCTGGATATAGTGGAGATTCTCATTACGGCTTTGCGTTTGTCTGATGCGACACAGGAGAGAGAGAGGGAGCTGGAGGACCAAGGAAAAAGGAAAAAGCTAAAGTAGAGGAGAGGGAGAAAATCCTTCAGCTCGAGTTGGCAAGGATGGCGGCAAGAGAGCAAAAGCAGAAGCTGGAGCTAGCAAGAGTAGCATTAGAGCAAGAGAAGCTTAAAGCAAGTAACAATGCCTTGCAACGTAAGCATGAAGCTTGCTTTGATATATCAAGCATATATCAAGTCTAAGATTCATGCCAAAATTTAATCGAAATGATGTGGGTTCTTTCTTTGACGCTTTTGAGAAAATTGCTAGGGAATTGGACTGGCCAGAGGATAAGTGGCCGTTGCTTGTTCAGAGTGTCCTTGAAGGTAAAGCCCAGGAAGCTGGTGGATGCCAACGACAGCAGAGATTATGGTACTGTGAGGAACGTAGTTTTGGAAGCTTATGAGATGGTACCTGAAGCGTACAGACAAACGTTCAGGTCCCTGCAGCGAAAACCTGGTGGGGCTTTCCTAGACCTGGCTAGACAACAGGAGGTTATGTTTGACCGGTGGTTGCGAGCACCAAGACTTACACCTTTCAAGAGTTGCGGCAGCTTATGCTGGTGGAGCAATTTAAAGCCAGTTTACCCCGGCATATGGAAGTGCATCTGAATGAGATGGGTGCCACAGAGTTAAAGAAAGCTGCTATGGCAGCAGATTCATACGAGTTAACTCATCGAGACATGCCTTGGAAAGGAAAGTTGGGCCGGCAGGATAGGGGGCTGGCTGCACCGGACAGGCCTGCAGAGGCTGTTATGGCAAAGTCCTCCTCCCTGACTGGTCAGTCTCAAGGGCCAGTGAAGAGGTATGAAAAGCCGTATCTCCCTAGAAGTGATATCATCTGTCACTATTGTAAAAGACCCGGCCATATAAAGTCCAGTTGTCCTGCTCTTAAAAAGAAGGATGGTGATGGGAAATTTGTGGGGCTGACTAGCGCCCAGGGTCGGATTGGTCCCTGTGAAGTGGACAGTTTGAATCCACCATCCTGCCAAATAGCAAAGGGGTTTGAAGGTTTTGTGTCCGAGGGTGCGGTTTCTGGTGCACCCGAGGGGGAAATGGTCTCCTTAAACATCTTGAGGGACACAGGTGCCAATCAGTCCTTGCTTCTTCAAGGTGTTGTTGATCTGCCACCAACCACATATTTAAATGCGTCTACCCCAGTGGATGGCATGGGGGGTTTTGTTAGCGCTCCTTTGCACAGAGTATACCTGCAGTCGAACCTTGTAAATGGACCTGTAGTGGTTGGGGTTGTGCCTTTCCTGCCAGTGGAAGGGATTGCCTTTGTGTTGGGCAATGATTTGGCTGGTACTCAGGTTTGTGTGACACCTGTGGTGAGTGATAAACCCTGTGAGGTCCCTGAGACCATGGCTTTGGAGAGAGAACACCCGGAGATGTTTACAGCATGTGTGGTGACACAGGCTCAGGCTCGTGCTACTGTAAAGGATAATTCCAGGGAGCAGGTTGAACCATCATGTGACTTGGCCGATACCTTTTTCGCTAGGCTAGCTGAGGTGTCACCCTGTTCCCAGTTCTCTCGGGAGACCCTGATAGCAGAGCAAGAAATGGATCCTGTGGTAGCTCCATTGAGACAGGCAGCAGTTAGTGCAGAGGACTTGAGGAGTGTGGCTGAAGGTTTCTTTCTCCAAGATGGAGTCTTGTTGAGAAAATGGCGGCCACGTGACCGTCCGGCAGAAGAGCCCTGGACTGTTCTGACTCAAATTGTGCTGCCTGAGAGTTTCAGGAGAGAGATCCTGCGTTTAGCCCAGGAGGTATCTATGGCTGGTCATTTAGGCATCCGGAAAACTCAGTAGATACTTTTACTGGCCCCATATGCATAAGGATGTGGTAGTGTATTGTCGCAGTTGTCATGCTTGTCAGGTTGTGGGCAAACCCAACCAGACAATTCCTGTTGCTCCTCTCTGCCCTCTACCTGTTATGGAGGAACCCTTTTCGAGGGTGTTGATTGATTGTGTTGGCCCCTTACCAAAAACCAGGAAAGGGAATGAGTATTTGTTGACCAATATGGACGTTTCCACCAGGTTTCCTGAAGCTGTGCCGTTGAGATCAATTAAGACCAGGGTCATAGTGGAGGCTCTCCTTCACTTCTTTTCTAGGGTTGGTTTACCACTAGAAGTCCAGCATGATCGTGGGTCCAACTTTACTTCTGGTGTATTCCAGGAAGTGATGCATGAGCTGGGAGTTAAGCAAATCATGTCATCTGCCTACCATCCTCAATCCCAAGGTGCGATTGAGAGGTACCACCAGACTTTGAAGTCTATGATTAAGACCTATTGTGTTGGTTACTCAAAAGACTGGGATGTAGCTATGCCATTTCTATTGTTTGCTGTCAGAGACTCTGTGAATGAGGCTACAGGATTTAGCCCCTTTGAGCTGGTTTATGGACATCAGGTGAGAGGACCTCTGAAAATGGTGAAGGAACAATTGTTGCAGTCGGCTGTGCCCACAGATGCTCCTGGTGGGGTTTTGCAGTACGTAGCGTCCTTCAAGGACCGGCTGCATACAGCGTGTGACTTGGCCATAAGTAACTTGAAAGCGGCCAAAGAAAAGATGAAGGCTCAGTATGATAAGAAGGCCGTGAGATGTACTTTCAAAGCAGGAGACCAGGTCCTGGTGTTGCTGCCCATGGGTGGAGAAAAGTTGGGGGTGAAATTTTATGGTCCATACAAGGTCAGCAGGAAAGTGGGTGATTGCAATTACGTTGTGGAGACACCCTGATCGGAGACAAAAATCACAACTGTGTCACATCAATCTCTTGAAACCTTATTATACTCGTGACACTGCGCCTGTTGTATGCATGATATCTCAGGTTGCTTTGGCAGAGGAAGAGAGTGATGATGATGATGAGGTGGGGTCAGTTGAGCCAGTTACAGCTAGCCTTAAGAATTCCAGCGCCCTGGCCAGTCTCAGAGAGTCACTGAGTCATCTCACCGCGGTTCAGAGAGAGGATGTGTTACACCTAGTGGACCAATATAGGCTGCTGTTTAGAGATACCCCTGGCTTGACAACATTAATAACTCATGATGTAGACACTGGAGAGGCAACTCCCATTAAGCAACATCCGTACAGGATTAATCCACAGAAATGGGCCCAGGTGAAGCCAGAGTTGTTGTACATGGAGGAAATTGGAGCGATTGAGCAGGGCTCGAGTGAGTGGAGCTCTCCATTAGTTCCTGTTCCCAAACCTGATTTGACTGTGCGTCCTTGTATTGATTACTGTAAGGTAAATAATGTGACTAAAACTGATGCATATCCCATACCCCGGCTGGAGGACTGCATTGATAAGATCGGTAATCGCACAGTACGTCTCAAAATTTGACTTATTAAAGGGCTACTGGCAAGTGCCATTGTAAGAAAGGGCAAAAGATGTGTCTGCATTTGTGACCCCAGAGTGTTTGTACCGTTGTCAGGTTCTTCCATTTGGCATGAAGAATGCACCAGCAACCTTTCAGAGGTTAATGAATTTGGTAACCTCTAATCCGCATATTAGCAATTTTTTTTGTTATGCTTGTTATAAAGAAACGGTCCATAATACATTGAAACGACATTAAACTAAGATAATACCACGGTTAGAATATTTTAAAAATCTTTATTAACGAAGAAAATACTACATTGGTGGTTCACTTCGGATGGTAGTGTAGCGGTCCCCATGATCTTCCTGTTGATTCGCAGGGCATTCTGGGAGATTTCTTGTAGCCCTTGGTTTGAAGTGTGCCTCTGAAAAATCTCCGTTTCGAGGGCTATGTAGCCCTCGCACTTGGCCCTACCCCTTGATCACAAGAGTATTGGGACGACCCTACCCCTTCACGTGAACGCGCAAAAAGGAGGGGTAGGGGTGGGGTTTCCCCAACTGAATGTAGTGAAAACGGTCAGGTGGTCGCTGTGATCTCTCTGAATTACGTGCAGTTATTTGTTTCTCCATCTGTAACATTTTCACTTTCCTTTTCTTTATCAGTTGTCTCACGCCGGGGACACACTGGACACGGAAAGAAAAGGAAGTGCTGCGAAAGACGCCGATCGAGCAAGGAGTTTGGTTGTTCACACTGGCACCGAACGATCTCCGCTGGTTTTCTCAATGTAGTTCTCAATGTTTTTTTCTCCCTCTCTCTCCAATTTCAATTTGAAGCTTTATTGACTTGAAAAGACAGTGCTTATATTGGCAAAGCACATTTGCAACAATATGAAAGTACATGCCACAAGTAACAAGGCAACACAAGTAAGAACAGCAATGAATGAAAATTATTAAGTATTATTGAGTAGTATGGTGTCGATTAAAATGCATATATGTATACATATACATCTCTCTCTCGTTTCTGCTCGTCTCTCTCGCTCACAGACGGTAAAAGTTTAGACACAACTCAGAAATACCATCAATCAGAGTGTTTTATTTTGAAATTTGTTATATTTTGGAAATTGACCGGATGCTCTATGCCGTTCCTGTGTCTGACTTCCTGCCGAGCTTTACACATTCGCCCACGAATCGAGAAAATCTTAGACCTGACACCGAAACGGTCGCTGCAGGCCACGGCCATTCGGATCCCTTCTGCATCCGGTGTGCACGGTCACATTGGTTAACATGGGTGCGGAAAGAATTTTCGCCGTTCCGCGTCCGGTGTGTCCCCGGTGTCAGAGGTCTTTGCATTGTTCAGTTCAGTATTTTGTTGAACTTCATCAACAGTTTGTCCATCTTTGGAATCCTTCATATTAATAGAAGATACATCATTGTCGTCATCAGCAACAGCTGGAATTTCATTTGTCATGTCCAGTGAAGTAACATCCTCTCCAGTAGGGAGTTGCTCAGCCATAATCTCTGACTCCTCTCCTTCAACCATCTCAGGTAATGTTCCAACAGGTTCTGCAGGCAACAGAGGAGAACTGCCCACATGAGGCTCATCCTGAGGCTGTGAGGTCAAGGAGGTCATTGGCATGGCTGGTAAGCATTTTCCCTTCACTGCTGGAGTTGCATTGAGTTGCTGTCTCCTTGGAATTTCACACACTTGAACGAACCTTTTCTCAGGAACGACAGGCAACTGGGTAGCATAGAAAGGTGAGTCATCCTCAGACTCCGAGTGCTCCTCAAGGAGCTGAGGTTCACTCCGTCTGGTTCTTGGCCAGTGGACCTTTGGCTCGGCCTGTTCAATTTCCTCCTCTTCGGATAGGTCACCACAAGGGAGTAAGTGATCCCTATGTAGAGTTTGGGTGGGACCATTTCCATTCATGGGCTGTACTGTGTACACAGGTAGGTCTCCCATCATTTTCAGAACTTTGTACATTGGTGACTCCCACTTATCCGCAAGCTTATGTTTGTTCCGCAGCCGCAAGTTTCTTACTAACACTTGATCACCTCCTTTAGTGTAGACTCTCATACTGCTTTGTCAAAGCAGCATTTGTTTCGGTCTGCAACCTTTTGTGAATTCCTGGTGGCAATCTGATAACTCTCTTCAAGACGTACCTTCAGATTTCTCACGTACTGGGAGTGAGATCTGGGAGAACCATCTCTAACAGGCAAGCAGAACGCAATATCAACTGGTAGCCTAGCCTGGCGCCCAAACATCAACTCATACGGGCTGAATCCAGTGACCTCGTTCTTGGTGCAATTATAGGCATGGGTTAGTGGTTTTACATAGTCACTCCAGTGATTTCTCTCCTTTTCTTTTAGGTCTCTCCTTTTCTTTTGGCCAGGTGCGGAGAGCACTGACCTTCTCAGGGTCGGTCTCGAAGCAAAGACGGATGCAATCAGGGGACTCTGATTCGCGAATCACTCCTGCATCAAGGAGTGTTTGCAGATGTTTCCTCACAGCTTCATAATCATTTGGGTGGATTGGTCGGGACTTTTGCTTGAACGGTGTTTTGTCTTTTAGGTTTATATAATGTTTCACTTTAGCACGTCCAAAATCCAGGTCATGCTGGGTGAAAACATCAGCATAATCATTTAGACTCTGGGTTACCCTATCCTTCCACTCTTTTGGGAGAGGCGAATCACCAAAGTCAAATGTCAGATCTGACTTGGCTCATTGACTGGTTGAGAAATGATATTGCATCATTTCAGTGTCAGCATCTTTGCTTGAAGCTGGTAAGCCATCATAGATCTCTTTGGGAGTATGAAGCTCAGCAATGACGCAGCTTGAGGGGAGCGCTACATCATGCTCAGTTTCATTCCTAACCCACACAGGTAATTTGTAAGGATGCCGTTTAGGCAAGATGACAAGACAGCACTCTACAAAGATTCCACCAGGCAAGGCAGATGTTGTTGGCTGTTCGACAATTGCGCATTCGCGGGTGGTATCAGCTCTGACATAGCTCTCAAGACAGACTCTCCCTTGAGCAGGTATCACTTGCTGTACTTTGTCTTTGAGAGTCATGAAGCCCATGTTCCCTGTAGACCTCACCTCATTCCTGAGCTTAAGCGTACGAAGAATTTGTCTATAGCCATAGACAGAAGAAAAGTCGTTTGGGTTTTTTTCATGACAGTGTTCGTTGTACAAGACATCAAGTGAATTTGTTCCAATCAATACAGGTAAGTCACAGTTACTGTGCAAGTCTGGAGTGACTAAGGCTAAAGTAGACACTTCAGGCTCAGTTTCAATGAATTCTTTTGGAAACTTAAGGCTGATGGGTACATAGCCCAAGTAGGGAACATTCTGGCCATTAGCACCTTCAACGTCCAGACCCTTGAGGGGTTGAATGGGGTGCTCTGACAGATGGCTGTTGTAGAAAGAAGCAGATACTGTGGTCACTTGAGACCCAGAGTCGAGACAATTACAGTTGACTCCTGACACAGTGATATTAGCTGTATATTTCTGCCCTACAAGTCCTTTAGGTAGTTTGAATTGGTCTTCTACCTTGTGAGAACGAATGGATGCTTTAGTCTGAGATTTTGCTTTGGGACATTCATACTCCGTTTCAGTTCCTGGTAGTCCCTTCACAGGAACTGAGTTCAGTTTAAATCATGTTTGTTTTGTTCCTCCCAGGCCAGTTGTTTTTGTTTAAACTCTTTGCGCTTCATCTCAACTAGCTCAGGGTTTGTTTCATTACTGCAGGCAGGCACAATATGGCCGTCTTTGCCACATTTGAAACAATACCATGGGCGGGGCTTCTTTGTGAGTTTTGACTCTGCTGAGTATGAGGGTTTTTCCTCAGTGGAGGCCTTGGCTTTAGCCTTTGATTTCTTACTTGGCTTAGCAGAAGTCTGGCTTGAGCCATTACTCAAGGATGCTGTCAGGGAAGCTAATTGGGCTTGTAGCTTTGCAAGTTGCTTTTCTAACTTGTGTGTATCGACGGTGGACGCCCTATCTGCAGCTGTTGCTGTGTCCATATCAGTGGCATACTCTCCTATTGTAAGGGAGTTTAACTGGGCTTTGGTTTTGGGAACCCCCAAGTGCTGTTTCATTCGGCTGGACTTAGCAGCTTGATGGTCCTCCTCGGTACGTAGTAAGAGAATTAGCCCGGAAAACGAGGGTGGGTTATTTCTCTTTTGCTCAAGCTGTAGACTTGTAATTAAGCCATTATTCCAGCAACCTCTGCAGAACGCCAGCTGCTTAAGCAGCTGGCGTTCTGAATCACTAGCAGCAATGCCGCCTCTTTTGACTACATTACTCAGGGCTGTCTGCAAGCGTTGCAAATAGCTAGAAGGCTTTTCTCGAGAGTTCTGGTTCGTGTTTATGAATTTTGCAAAGAGTTCATCTCGGTCATCGACAGTGCCATATGCGGAGTCAAGTAGGTTAAGATAGTCATGGGGAGTAGAGTTAGGCCCAAGATGCTTTACAATGTGGGTGGTGGGCGGAAGAAGGCTCTCAACTATTTTTCTGGTGGTGTGTTTGTCAGACCCGGCGGCATCTGTTAGGTATAACTCAACATTGCTGTGCCATGTGTCATAATCAGACTCTGAATATGGACAAGGGATTTTCCCTGAGAAGGGTCTGAGCCTGACATGGCCATGATACTGGGAAGACATGTCACTGTTCTTGATGACATGCTCACCCACTACTTTTTGCACCTCAGGAGTGGTGAGCTGTTCAGAAGGTAGGTAGAGGGTTTGTTTCCTAGGTGAGGATGATGCCTCTGCACCTGGGAATGAGTCACGTTCATGGGTCAGATCAGTACATATTTTCATAGGACTTTCATTAGCTACTGGCTCAGCTAGGGCTGTGTTGCTAGCGGGCTGAGTTTCCTGGTTAGCTTTTGATGCATCTTGTTCGGTTGTGTGATGACTTTTGGTAGACTCCTGAATTTTAGCCAGTTCATCTAGCAGAACCTTCTGAAAGTCTACCCCACTTAGTTTAGCAATATCCTTCAGTTCAGTTAAGTAAGACTGGGTTAAGCTGGAACTTCTCTCAGCCGTATACAGCTCATACAGAAGCTGAATGTGATGGGTAACATTTGGGTCACTGCTGAGTCTTTTGCATGGCAAGTTATCCTGAAGAAACTTAATGGGTTCGCCTGTTTTGAATTCAACTATGGCTGTGTCTTTGAACTGAGCTTCAAGTACTGGTTACTTTAATTACCCTTCCGACGGAACCAAACTGCTCAAAGTACTCCAGAACTTCATCGTCTACCTCATCACCAGTTACACCGGCTACTATAAGAGAATTAGGGACTTTAATACCCTCAGACTTCATTGTATCCATGTTTTACCTTGTTAGGTGGTATCAGTGCTCACAGATGAAGTGTAATAAAAATGCCAAACTGTGCCAAACTTCACATAAGGAGCTCAAAACCACTCCTGGCTGGCTCGCCAAGTTTTATGTAGTGCCCTTAGTCTTTTCCAATGATAATAAAGACACTAACATCTACCTAGGTTCGGAGAGTGGGATGCCTAGAATAACTCACAGGAGAAAAGTTAATATTAAGTTGAACAGGTTGGCAGCTTTATTGCCTCACAGAATAAGAAAATATGTACTAGTACTTTATATATAAGGAAATTAAATTACAAATGGAGCTCCTTGAAAAAACAATAGATACAACAGAAATAGTCCCTTTTGATCCAAATGCTCCAAGTTGAAAGCTCCTTCAAGAAGCTTTCCGAGATCCAGAGTTCAGTTCCTTGTCCTTGTGTGTGTGTGTGTATTGACTACTACTACCCAGGTAGAGCTAATAGTGTGCACGTGTTCTTATCTGGATCAGAATGAATGAATGAGTCGAGCTGGTCAGATGTATTCTGAGGACAGGTCCTACGGTTGGCCACACTGCATCCACGACCGTCCAGTCTCACTGGGCTTGGCTCGCCATCACGGAATCCTTCTATCTGGTTCTGGTTCAGAGTTCAATAATAATAGGGCAGCGAACTTGACAGACGCTGGCCCCTCACGTTCACAGTTGGGATTCGGGAGTTGTTTAGTCAGTTTCACAGCGTGTTTCCAGGACGAGGTCTCGTGTGGAAAAGACCATAAGTCCGCTCGTAGCATGAGATGCTACTTTAAATCATGTGTGCGCCCTCCTCTGGGGCAACATGCAGCTACACCTCTTAAACAACATATACATTACATTACATTACAGTCATTTAGCAGACGCTTTTATCCAAAGCGACTTACAATAAGTGCATTCAACATAGGTAGGCAAGAAAACTACTAGTCACCAGAAATCGTAAGTGCATTTCCTTCCTAAACAAGCAACTAAGAGCATAACTAGTGTTAAGGTAAGAGTGCAATAAGTTAGCAACCTACTTTATCTTAAACAAATGAGACAAATAAGAGAATCAAATAAACAAGAGCTAAGACAAATAAGTGAACCAAATAAACAAGAGCTAAGACAAATAAGTGTATCAAATAAACCACAGCCCATAAACAAGAGCTCAGACACATAATTGACAACAAATAGGCAAGGCTAAGAGGAAGGGTCAGGGTAGTGTTTCTTGAAGAGGTGGGTTTTCAGCCTGCGGCGAAAGATGGGCAGCAACTCAGCTGTCCTGACATCAGTGGGGAGTTCATTCCACCACTGCGGGGCCAGGACAGAGAAGAGCCGTGACCGTGTAGATCGGCCGCAGGGACCTCTGAGCGACGGGGCAACCAGTCGCCTCGAGGCAGGCTCCGTTTCAGGGTCTGCTGGGTTCATATTGGCCAGATCGTACTGTTACGATCGTGTTCAGGACCCAAGTGCAAACCACAGACAACAGAGGCAAAGGTAGAGACAAAACAGGTTTTACTGGTGAATGGTTCAGAGGGTGGCAATGTGGGGAAGGCAAGCAGGGAAGACGGACTGGTGCAAGCGTGGTGAGAACGGAGCTGGGAGACAGGCAGACAGGCGGTGGTAGCTCGACAGGCGGGGAGTCAGGGAAGGAGGCTGGATCTGGGTACAGGACAACAGGGTTAGCAAAGGCATGGGAGAAACTTTGAGAATAAATCTACAAAGGGGCAGAGAAACGAAACTGACGGGGCAGTACAAACAACGATCTGGCGATGAGTGGATGGAAAGCTGGGGTTCTTATACAGGTGGTGATGAGTTGATGGATGGCAGGTGTGCAAGGTAGAGCAGGTGATCGGGATGAGGTGATGATGCAGGGGAGGAGCCGGAGACAGGAGCCACGCCCGCCAACACACACACACACACACAGGGACAGACAGGTAGAAATGCTAGGAGGCAGAGGTGGAGGGTGTGACAGAACCCTCCGCCTCTACGGACGCCACCTGGCGTACGCCTGGTGCCAGTTGGGTGCAGACGGTTGAACTCCCGGATCAGAAACGGGTCCAGGATCTGAGCCTGAGGAATCCAGGATCGCTCCTCCGGACCGTAACCCTCCCAGTCCACCAGGTACTGGTACCTGGTCGATCATCCTGAGAGGTGGGGGGGCAGGAGCAGGGGGGGGACAGGGGGCTGGAGGAGACAGGCTTAATCTGGGGGACATGAAATGTGGGGTGAACGCGGAGGGCTGGGGGGAGTTTCAGGCAGACAGCACAGGGGTTAATAATGGTATCAATCTCGTAGGGTCCAACAAAGCGAGGAGCCAGCTTCTTGGAGTCTACCTTTAACGGAAGGTCCTTAGCTAGGAGCCATACCTGTTGCCCTGGAGTGTAGGTGGGGGCTGGGGTGCGGCGGCGGTTGGCCTGGGTCTGGGACCGGGTGGATGCCCGCAGTAGGGCAGTGCGGGCGTGCTTCCAAATCCCCCGGCAATGGCGCATGTGGGCCTGGACTGAGGGTACAGCGATCTCCTCCTCCTGAGAAGGAAACAGAGGGGGCTGGTACCCAAGAGAACAGAGGAACGGGGACAAACCTGAGGAGGCATTGATGAGGGTGTTGTGGGCGTATTCCACCCAGGGGAGCTGGGAGCTCCAGGAGGAAGGTTTGGCGGAGGTGATGCACCAAATGGCAGCCTCCATCTCCTGGTTAGCACGCTCTGACTGTCCATTGGTTTGTGGGTGGTACCCAGATGACAAGCTGGTGGTGGCGCCCAGGGCTTTACAGAACGCTCTCCATACCTGGGAGGTGAATTGGGGTCCCAGATCCGAGACGTTGTCAGTGGGGATGCCGTGGAGGCGGAAGACGTGGTTTACCATGAGGTCTGCGGTCTCCCCGGCCGATGGCAGCTTGGTGAGAGGGATAAAATGGGCAGCCTTAGAAAAACGGTCAATGACTGTGAGGATGGTGGTCATACCATTGGACGGGGGGAGGCCGGTGACAAAGTCCAAGGAACTGTGGGACCAGGGACGGGTGGGGACAGGCAGGGGGCCGGAGCAGCCCGGTGCGGGGCCTGTTGGAGACCTTACTCCGGGCACAGACTGAACATGCTGCGATGAAGCCGCGGGTGTCAGTGTCCATGGAGGGCCACCAGAAGTGTTGGCGGAGGAAGGCGAGGGTCTGGGAGATGCCAGGATGACAAGTGAGCCGGGTTGAGTGAGCCCACTGGAGCACTTGCGAGCGGACAGAATCTGGGACAAACAGATGGTTGGGTGGACCGTTACCTGGGTCTGGTTGCAGTGCCTGGGCCTGTCTGACCTGAGCCTCGATCTCCCAGGTAACGGCAGCGACAAAACAGGAGGGTGGCAGGATTGGCGCCGGATCCGCGTTGTCCTCCCCTGGAGCGTAGACGCGGGACAAGGCATCGGGCTTGACGTTACGAGAGCCTGGGCGGTAGGACAAGGTAAAGCTGAAACGCCCAAAGAATAGCGCCCAACGGGACTGGCGTGGGTTCAGACATTTCGCTGTCTGTAAGTAGGTGAGGTTCAGACGGTCAAGGGCTGGGCGGCTCCCTCCAGCCAGTGACGCCACTCCTCTAGAGCCCACACGACGGCTAGGAGCTCCCGGTTGCCCATGTCGTAGTTTCTCTCCGCGGGCGAAAGCTTGCGGGAGAAGAAGGCACAGGGATGAAGCTTGCTGTCGGCCGGGGACCTCTGGGAAAGCACAGCCCCTGCCCCCGTGTCTGAAGCATCCACCTCCACAATAAATTGCAAGGTGGGATCAGGCTGGATGAGGACAGGGGCAGAGCTGAAGCGGTGCTTAAGCTCACCGAGAGCGGTCTCCGCCTCCGGGGTCCAGTGGAACGGAATGGAGGTGAGGGCCGTGAGTGGGGGCTGTGATGTGGCTGTAGTTCCAGATGAACCTCCTGTAGAAGTTGGCGAAACCCAGGAATCGCTGCAGTTGCTTACGGTTGGTGGGCGTCGGCCACTCTGCCACGGCTGAAACCTTGGCCGGATCCATGCAGATCTGGTTTCGGGCGATAATGTAGCCAAGGAAGGACACACTGGGGACGTGGAATTCACATTTTTCTGCCTTTACAAAAAGCTTGTTCTCTAGGAGGCGCTGGAGTACCTGGCGGACGTGTAGCTCATGCTCGGTGGGGTTCTGAGAGAAGATAAGGATGTCGTCCAGGTAGACAAACACGAACCGGTTGAGCATGTCCCGGAGCACGTCATTCACCAGAGCCTGGAAGACGGCTCGAAGTGCCCCAGTAGCGTGTTGAACGCCGTCTTCCACTCGTCCCCCTCTCGGATGCGGACGAGGTGGTAAGCGTTGCGTAAGTCCAGCTTAGAAAAGATAGTGGCCCCCTGGAGGGGAACGTAAGCAGAGCTGATTAGAGGAAGTGGGTATTTATTTTTCACCGTAATATTATTCATGCAACAGAAATCTATACATGGCCGTAGGGTCCCGTCCTTTCCCCCTGCGCCGACCGGAGAGGAGGAGGGACGGATGATGCCTGCGGCCAGTGAGTCCTGAATGTAAACCTCCATTGCCTCGCGCTCAGGTCTGGACAGATTATAGAGACGGCCTACTGGGAAGGGAGGCACCCAGGAGGAGGTCGATGGCACAGTCATATGGACGGTGAGGCGGCAAGGACACTGCGTGCTGTTTGTTGAACACTGGGGCGAGGTCGTGGTAAGCCTCTGGGATGGAGGACAGCTCAACGGGCTCCGGCAAGGACCGTGTTTTGGCGTGAGCTGGAGCAGGGGCAGAAAGCAAACAATGTGAATGACAATAATTGCTCCAAGAAGAAACCTGACCTGTGGTCCAGGTCCATGTTTGGGTTGTGGCGTTGAAACCATGGGAAACCCAGCACCAGCGGGGAGTGGGCGCAGTCGAGAATGTAGAACCTGATGGCTTCCTGGTGATTGCCGGAGAGCCGCAGCTTCACAGGAACCGTCTGGTGGGAGATCCGGGCCAACGGTGTCCCGTTGAGAGCCTTGGCCTCCAGGGGCTCCGTGTCTATGCCCATCTGCTCCACTACTGCCTGGTCCATAAAACTCTTGTCAGCTCCGGAGTCGATGAGAGCAGAGTAGGTCAGGGACTGGTCGCGCCACAAGAGAGTGGCCTTAATCAGGGGACAGCGAGAGAGAAGCACATGCTGCCAGTAAAAGCCAGCGCTTTTACTGGCCGGAACGGACAGGAGGATAAAAAGTGTCCCATCTCACCACAGTAAAAACAAGCCCCGACACTAACCCACTAGCCCGCTCCCCGGGGGTAAGGCGAGCCCTGCCCAACTGCATGGGCCCGGGTTCCTGGCGAGGTTCGGCGACTCCCGATGGAGGAGGAAGAGGAGGAGAAGGAGCCGAGGAGGAGCCGAGTAATCCACTACACTCCGGATTCCTTGGCGAAGGTTAGTCAGTCGTTTAGCGGCGTCTCCCCAGTGGTCAGGGTGATTGAACACGTCCTTAAACTCGGAGATAAAAGCGGCAAGCTGGACTGCGGGGACTGGCGGAATAAGTTGAGCAGTTAGTAATGCTACCTGGTTGGTCAGCTGGGATATCTGGTTGCTCATGCCTGGTTGCTCTCAGACAGGCTCCGGAGGACCTGTTCGTGATGTCCAAGGAATTCTCCGTGGCTGGCAATCGCTCTCCGAAGCGAGGCAGGCTCCGTTTCAGCGTCTGCTGGGTTCATATTGGCCAGATCGTACTGTTACGATCGTGTTCAGGACCCAAGTGCAAACCACAGACAACAGAGACGAAGGTAGAGACAAAACAGGTTTTACTGATGAATGGTTCAGAGGGTGGCAATGTAGGGACGGCAAGCAGGGAAGACGGACTGGTGCAGGCGTGGTGAGAACGGAGCTGGGAGACAGGCAGACAGGATGACAGGCAGGGAACCAGGAAGACAGACAGGCAGGCAGGGTAAACAGGCGGTGGTAGGTCGGCAGGCTGGGAGTCAGGGAAGGAGGCTGGATCTGGGTACAGGACAACAGGGTTAGCAAAGGCGTGGGAGAAACTTTGAGAATAAATCTACAAAGGGGCCGAGAAACAAAACTGACGGGGCAGTACTAACAATGATCTGGCGATGAGTGGATGGAAAGCCGGGGTTCTTATACAGGTGGTGATGAATCAACTCATCACCACCTGTATAAGAACCCCGGCTGGCAGGTGTGCAGGGTAGAGCAGGAGGTAAGAAGGAGCTGTTCCTTTCACTGCCCTATAGGCTAGCACCAGGGTCTTGAATTGGATGCGAGCTGCTACAGGGAACCATTGTAGACTTGGGGCGGTTGAACACCAGACGAGCTGCAGCTTTCTGAACAAGCTCCAGAGGTCTGATGGCAGATGCCGGGGCACCAGCAAGGAGGGAGTTGCAGTAGTCCAGGCGGGAGATGACGAGCCTGGCTGAGCACCTGCGCTGCCTTGTCAGTGAGGAAGGGGCGAATCCTCCTGATGTTGTAGAGGAGGAATCTGCAGGAGCGTGTCACTGATGCGATGTTTGCCGAGAACGACAGTTGGTTGTCCAGGGTCATACCCAGATTCCTTGCAGTCCGAGTTGATGTCACCACAGCATTATCAATGGTGCCATCACCATTGATAATGCTGTGGTCTCGGTGCGGACAGCCCTTCCCCGGGAGGAACACCAGCTCCGTCTTGTCCAGGTTGAGCTTCAGGTGGTGCATCAACATCCACTCCGAGATGTCTGCCAGACATGCAGCAATGCGTGCCTCCACTTGTGTGTCAGGGGGGAAATGACAGGATCAGCTGGGTGTCATCTGCATAGCAGTGGTAGGAAAAGTCGTGGGAATGGATAACAACCAAGAGATGTTGTGTAGAGGGAAAAAAGGAGAGGACCTAGAACCGAGCCTTGCGGAACCCCAGTAGTGAGCCTGCATGGTTCTGACACAGACCCTCTCAGCGTCACCTGGTAGGAGCAATCCATCAGGTAGTGATGTAGGAGAAAGAGGTCCAAGTATCAGGCCAGTGATAAAAGACCGGACCTCCCCACCAACACTTAATCTTCTTCACGATTCCGAAAATTCAACAGTTACTAGAGTCTCAAACAGGTTCAAAATAAATCACTGGAGAAGTTCAGAGTTCGATGCATAGAGTTTTATTCTTCACAGACACAAAACCCGAGTCGGCTCCGGAACCAGACTAACAAAAGGTATCTGCGCATGATCTTATATATCCTAAAAACTGGGTGGAGAATACCGATTTACGCCCCATTCTGGCAAAGTTAGCTCGATGTCAGCAAGTATTTTTCTTGATCAGCAAGTATTTTTGCTTGATAGGCAGAAACAATGAGTTCACCAACCTTATATGGACATATCACCCAAACTCAAACTGCGAGCATCAGCAAAGACGGCCATCGCGCACCATTTTGCTATCGCCTTGGCATTATTCCTAGCTTCGTGATATCAAATTTGGTTTTTCCTGGGCGGGTCTTAAATGCTACGTGTTGGTTTTCCTGGGCGGGTCTTAAATGCTACGTGTTGGTTTTCCTGGGCGGGTCTTAAATGCTACGTGTTGGTTTTCATGGGTGGGTCTTAAATGCTACGTGTTGGTTTTCATGGGTGGGTCTTAAATTAAGCTTGGCCCCCTGGGCGGGTCTTAAATTAAGCTTGGCCCCCTGGGCGGAGCTCTGTGGGCAGTACCTCCCCCTGGACTTCTCCTGTCTGCGCATGCCCTGCCAGTCTATTTTTAGATACTTTTTCCTGCTCGGGCCTGTGCAGCCTGTCTCTATTCTCCCCTCTCATGAGAGGGCCTCAACCTGTATTTTTCAAAACTTTATGATTACTTTGGGTTTTCTTGTAGGTTACACGTTTCAATCAAAACACTCTTTTTATATCTGTCGGCCTGACATTTTTCCCTTATAAAATTGCTTAATACAAATACATCAAGATGCATAAAGTAATACAGCAAAGAAATGCTAATTATTTTACAACAGTAGGATGCAAACATGGAGAGTGCAGAGCCTGAGACACCCATCCCCTCAAGGGTGGAGAGGAGGATCTGGTGGTTCACCGTGTCAAACGCTGCAGACAGGTCCAGGAGTATCAGTGGCCCTATTTAGTGGCCCTATATTTCATGTGGGTTACACCTGGGTATCAAATCCGGCCGGGGACCTTTGTCGCATGTCATCCCTCCTCTCTCACCCAATATTTCCTGTCTCTCTCTACTAACTAGCCAAGTAAATAATCTTGAAATCATTTTTTGTGGTACACTCTGAGTCACTTGTTCAATATCTGAAAACCCCAGTTCTCAGTCCATACTCTTTTTTTCAGCAAGAAAACTCTCTGTCATTAATAAGAAAGATAACAATAGATAACAAGAGGTTAGTAACTGGCAAGTCTAAGCCACATGCTACAGACACACACAACTATGCTATGGTACACACACACACACACACACACGCACACACACAAAATGGTTAACACAATATATGAAAAGTTTCCCTGCAGGGAAATTCATCTTGGACATCAGCACTGTATGCAAAAACAACAAAAGAAGGGAAACGCACTGTGTAGGGGATGCGGGGTGAGGGAGAGAGATGCCGGCTATCAATATTGATGGGTGAAGAAAAGAGTCCTCATATCTGTTCCTCCTGCACTGTGGGACGCTGCACGGTGGGAGGAGTTGGTGTCTGCTGGGATTTTTGTTTTCTGTCTACAACTGGACTCTTTAGATACTTCCTGGTGTTGGCATAAAATGAGTGGGTTTCTGAACAGGAAGTGATCCCATAGTGCATTAGGCGCTCTGTGACAGCATGCTGGAATGGAAGCAGTATATTTGTTGAGTATATCCTTTGATTAAAACTGGGATCAGGTCCAGTCAGTGTTGTTCACCTCTGATATGATGCAGTTTGATTGCTTACATATTTATTGCAGAATTGACTGGTTGTCTATGGAAAGCCCTTAACAACAATTTAGATAAAGTAAGATGTCGAAAAATATACTTTTATATTGGTGGTTGGTTCAAATTGTCAGTGTTGGTTAGTAGTTTAATTACATCCATGCAATAAAAGTACATTTCGCAGTTGCTTGGTGGTAGTTTTAACTCAATTCAGAAGTGAATAGTGGGTTTTTCTGTAGTTTAATATTGTTTTGTCATTTTGATGTGCAGTATGTATTTTTGTCTATAAAACAAAAGAGGGGAATTGCAGTTTTTATTTATTTATTTACTTAAAATTTTTGTATCTTTTTTTTTAATCGTGTTAAGTCTCCATCCAACAGGAAGTGAACATCCCCTTCCTCTTTTTTTCTGTTAGTAGTGTAGTGTAGATGGTGTAGTTTGGTTTAGGGAAAGTTAACATTGTCATGAAGGCAGATGGGTTATTTGGACAATACAGTCAGCATTCCTGTCCATTATTTCAAATAGAACACTTAGTCCTTAACATCCTTATCCATGGTATTTTTCCAGTCGTGTGATTTTGATTCACAGTAGCTTCTGCAACACTGCTAATAGCTGAAAAGTCGTCCCTCCTTCCTGGGTATTTTGAATCCTGGATAATTCTCCCTACAGGCACAAGGTGGCAGGCCAGCCTTGGAAATGAAGGTTAATAGTAATACCCCCGCTTCTAGGAATCCCACCAGTCCTCAGCCTTTATTTGGAAAGATTCAAATAAGATCTTCTAAATGACTTGTGTGAATTGTGTGTACCCTGACACAATTCAGTTACTGGCAAGAGTCATTAGATAATCTTTGAAAACCTGAGCTACATAAATTGTTCTACATGGTGAATAAAGGTTAAATGACCCCAAGGCTGAGAGCGAGAGAGAGAGAGAGGTATTCATGAGTTTTGTGAGTTATTTATTTAATTATTTTTAGTATTTAGAAGCTCATCTATTATTACAATGAAGCAGATTCAATTGAAATTAATTCTCTCAGCTCTGTGTCTTTGTCTATTGAGAGACATAGAGAGAGAGAGGCTGTCTGTCTCTGTTGGCGGACCGTCCTTGGGGAGTGTGGCGGCAGTTCAGTGGCAGCTGGGTCACACACACACACACACATGCTGACCAATGCACACACGTACAAAGGTATTCCACAGAAAAAAAACATACATGTGTAACAGAGTTTAAAATGTAGTTTATTTTTATGTTAATTTGATTTGATTTGAGCAACCCCCAGTTATGTATTTTTTGTTATGGAGCCCTATGTTAAGTTTTGGTTCACTGCACTTTGATTGATTTTGACCTTTATGTCCCTGTGGTTTTGCCGTACCCCTGCAGTAGATTCCAGTCTCTGCTGAGGGTAGGTTGTTACTGAAAAACAGCTGTCATTATTTTTATTAATCCTAGCTATATATGTCTGATTTAAGTTGTAATTTGTAGAGCATACTGTTTAACATAAGTTTCATTACGTACCTAGAAGATATTTGTGTTAGTTTTGACCGATTGTACTAGATGCTTTTAGTTTTAAATTTCACCACGTTACAATGGCTAGCTCCCATGCCGCGCATTCCATTGTTGTCACGTGACCTATGCCTGTTGTTCGAAATTCGGGAAAATGAATCTATTATATATATATATTATTACACATTTAGGTTTACCAGTTCATGGAGACAAGTGTGTTTTCTGTGTCTTCATCAGAATAAATGGTCAAACGGCAGTTCCAGAGTCTCCTTGCCTCTGACTAATTGATAACGGTTACACATGACACCCAACCCAATGTACAAGCATGTTGGCATTATGCAAACACGTGTAATTGTGTGTGGGTGTGGGTGTATTACACCATCTTGTTCACTGTGCAGCAACTATCAGGTCTTTTTGTATGTACAGGACTAATGTTTTTCTTCATGAAGAGGAAAAAACAACTTGCACTCTCTCTCTATTTATCTCTCTTTCTCTCTCTCTGTTGTTTGATCACGTTAGAGAAAAATGTGGTGTGTGTTGATGCTGCTGCTGCCATCTCTGACTGACTGTCTGTTACCCCAGGCTGTAGGTAGGTGGGGTATCAGGGGAACTAGTAGACTGATATCTGGGTCTAATACTGGTCTTTTATTAAAAATGGGATCTGGTCTAGTCAGTGTCATCCTCCTCTGTTATGATGCAGTTGATTGATTACATATTTATTGAATTGATCAAAACTACACTGGTTCTCTATGGGAAGACCTTACCCTGAATTGATTCTAATGAGACATTCTGATCAGATTATTATTCCTAGTAGTATTATCCTGAGTCCCATGATGGTCTAAATGCTGTTTCAGAGGCTTTTCTACCCTGACAAGAATACAATGAGGAAACACAATATTAAAGTTTCCCTTTCAGTTCCCCTTATTCTCTCTCCCCTCATCTCCTCGCTCCAGGCGAACTTTGGGCCAATCAGGGCTCAGCTAACCGACCTGCATAGTCTTCCTTCGACGGTTCAGAAGTGGCAGATTGCAGCTAGTTAATATTTCCAATAAGTTGCCTGTTGTGAAGTACAAGGACTAAGTTAGTTTACATCCCGTGAGGATTCCTAAATTTCAGATTGTTCGATTGTGGTGATGCCAAATAAATTGTGAAAGGGACAAAGGCAGCCGAGTGATTCTGACTGATTCACTGCAGCAAGCAATAGTCAGCTATTCCTTCAGCTCACTGAAATATTGATATTTTTTAAGATTTTGTGGGAGGAAAGACACTAAATATCATCACAAATATCAACATCAACATCAAAAAATGTACAGTATCGGCCTTCAACAACCTGTATTGGTCGAAGCGTAGCTGCCTCTCCTCTGTTCTCCCTCCCTCTCTCGTCTCTTCCTTTCTTCTCTCTCTCTCTGTTTTAATGCAGTAAGCTTTATTGGCACGTAGTACAATGCAGCAAATCCATTCCATTAGGAATCCAAGAGGAAGATCATTTACGAATTCAGTGTGAATTGATTGTATTGTGGGGCCACTCTGTTAGGATTTATATAGAAACCAATTAGACAGCGCAATAAGACTCTCACTCATAGCCCAAATTTGATTAAGGTATGGCAACAATAACCATAAATAATATTACTATTCATTGTCATTTCAAACCGGAAATAAATATTAGTTAAAAGCGGCATGGGATAATTACTTTTTCAGTATTATTTGTAATAAGATATCTGAATCATTAATGGGTAGTTGATGCAAAACTTTTTATCAACTGTTCATAAAGTTTCATGTGTCGGTTTTGGTGAAATATCACTCGCCACATCTGATTGGTTGAATAATATAGTGCCAAATATGATTGATCATTAAAATGATATTATGTAATAATATATATTATATATTATTATATATTATTACAGTACATGTTGAAGTTATTACATTATTCACCAAAAAATTGCAACTCATTTTCTAATGTAATAATTTGTGATGTAGTGTTAAGTAAAAGGTGGGTAAACTACAACCTCTACTCATCATAAGGCAAACAATATGAAGCAAAATGAGTAAAAATCAATTCTAGTTTCAGAAAAGTATTAATATTTTTGTTTGTTTGTTTTTGTCTTTATCCAAAAGACCCTATCTTCATATAACATATATCCTTTTCATACTCTTAACTATGATGCATACACTGAATTTAATATCATTAAGATTCATGTCATTCTAAAGTGGTAAAAGGTGGTAATACGGTCTTTTATTGCATTATGGGCACTTTATTACATTCTGAGTATTACTTTTTTTTATTACAATATGTTATTAGATTATGAGCTGCTTCAGGTGTAAATCTTGCCATTGAATTGCTTTATTTGTGTCGGATGTTTGGGGAACAAACCTTACTTTTCAAATGGTTCCAGAATTTAATCAAAATCCTGGATTTTAATCATAAGGGAAAAAGTATTAGCCAATCCTGCTGTTTCCTCCAAATCCTGGTATTCTCTCCAAAGCAGGATACTGCTGCAAGTAAGAATGTGCTCTTGATTAACTTGCCTGGGTATCTAAGGATAGGAAGGTTTTTGCATTTTAGACTGTAGGGTCTCTATCCTTGATGATTTTATGTTTTTGTATCTAATTGTGTTCCAGTTCTATCAGCCACTCAGCAACCAGACTTTCCCCAGGCAATGCTTTCAATGGCAGGTAGCCATTCTCCTCTAAATACGCTCTACTGTTGTATGGCTTTAAACCCAACCTCTCTCTCTCTCTGAGGAGTCTACATATTCAGGTGTATTTCCCTGGATTTTATTCCTTAGTAAAATACACACCTGCTGTTGCAATGCACATGACACATAGACCCCAATCACACCTGGTATTAAAATGTGATCTGTATCTGGATAACTTCTATTGATATGGAAAAAACGAATGATAATGCATGTGGAAATGCACACTGCACACATTATAATCGGAATGGTGGTGGGATCTGCCAAGTGGAAATGTAAACCATACAATGAGAAAATATCCGCCCACAGGGTAGAAACGTCATCACGTTGGCTAGAAATGGTAGCTCAGTCAGAGAACTCATATATTGAATCGGAAAGTTTTATTGAGAATAAATGTAAAGACAGATTTTATTTTACCATCGAGGCCATGTTGCATCATTCCTTGCAAAACATAATTTAAAGCCAGCCAACAGCGAGAGCGGGGAGAGATCAATAGCAATCCCCCATGGGGAACCATGAAGAAACAGAGTAGCAGCAATCGTAGCGGGGTGAGCTGCAGCAGAGGATGAGCAAGTGAGTTTGACAGCTTAAACCCGCACAAAGTAACTTTTTGTCATTTAGTCGTTGGCAGCCCCAAGTGGCAGTGAGAGGTAACTGTTTTTATTTTTTATGACTTTAATACCCAAGCCTAGGCACGAGCTAGGTCACTGCGGTATTGGAGCTGTGTGCATTCAGCTCTTAAGTTTCTATGCACCACTTCCTGTGCATGCAGAAAACTTTCCCGCCAGTGTACCTACAAAACTTAATTCTCAACTCCACCCACTGTAACGCTATGGGCTTGGTCATTCTAGCCTTTTGAGAGACCTTCTATGTGCAGGCCAGGCACATCCTGTAGTCCCATCCACATGATGAAAAAGTATGTGTATCGTGGACCACCTGCTATTTCCATGAAGGGCACCCAAAACTGATATCCTGAATGCGGGAGCAACTAACATCAAGGCTGACTCAGGATCAGAGAAGGGCATTCTGCTTTTATCCTTGTTTGTATGGCCCCAGCAGTCCACCTGATATGCAGCAGTAAGCAAAAAATGTCATGACATTCAGCACATTAGCAAAGCATATAAGGCACTGGAGCTCATTGTTTTTTAAGCAATCAGGAGTGTTTTTATAGAAACAAATATAGTGTTCATGGGCAGCGGAGGACCAGCAGCCCAATGCCTTAGGTCGCTAAATACACTATGAGTACCGGTGGAGCACCTGCCATAAGACAAAGCCGATAACCCACTGTGTCTCTCTGAAGGGAGATGCTGTGACGAAATGCAAAGCTATTGCACTTCTGGACCTGACTTGGTCATTCTAGCCTCATGTGAGACCCTCTATGTGTAGGCCAGGCACCAGCCACCATCCCTTAGTTGGTATAAAAGTAGCAGAATAAACAGCCAACAAGGAATATACTATCTACTTGTAGAAATGATGTGTATAGTGTATCACCCTGGGACACAGGGTTTGAACTCCTGGAATTTACAGCAAGAAAGAGCATCAGCCATACCATTCTCATAACTTGGGATTTATGCAGTGTGCAGGAATCGCCCCCATGTTAAGCGTCTAATTAGTTAATAAGATACAAGTGGGCTTGAAATACAAACCATTGCTTTGGTGTCCCACAACACCATGATTGTTTTCCCGACCTACTGAGAGCCCCAACAGCAGGCGACCTATAACGATCAGATATAATTTGCACAGGACTTGAGCTCTGCTTTCAGTGATAGAAACTGATTTGGCCAACATCAAAGAACCATTTGTTATAATGCAATTCCCCAAAAACCAACAGAAGGAGCGGCATCTGGAAAAGACTGGAGGTGAAGCTGGAACAAAATTGTTATGAAAGGAAGAGATGCTATTCCACAGAATTGCATAACAGGCCAGAAACAAAGATCCGGGCCCCGTACCTATCAAATTATCTTGCTAATCCGGCATCTGGCTAACTTTGTTCCTCGACCACAGGTGGCAGATTGATTTGTCAAAAGCAGAAGTAGTTATCTGGATAATTTCACGCTCCTGTTTGAAATGAAGGGAACATGAATGAGAGTCAAAACCATGATGAGCAATTGTAACTGGATGAAGAGACAGCACCTTTTTTACTCAGCAAGAGATAATTTTTGAAAGCTATGAGGAACAAAAACATTTTAACTATGAAATACAACACTGCCAAACCCTTTGGGTTTTTATTGCTTTACCTTTTAGTTTTGTCTTTTTCCTGTTAAGCACTTTGTAACTATGTTTTAAAAAATTCTATACAAATAAAGTTTATTACTATTATTATTATTATGATATGAAAATAGAGCAATGGTAGTAAAAAAAATGCAGATAAATTAAAAGCTTATTTCAAATTGTTAAATTTCCACCTAACTTGGTTATCCATCTAATGCCGGGTTCACAAACACAGAACGGCGACGAATGGCAACGAAAATTCTTTTGGCGCCCATGTTAACCAATGTGGCCGTGCACACCGGACGCGGAAGGGCGCCGAATGGCCGCGGCTTGCAGTGATTGTTTTGGCGTCAGTTCTAAGATTTTCTCGATTTGTGAGCAAATGTGTCAAGCTTGGCAGGAAGTCAGACACAGGAACGGCATAGAGCATCCGGTCAATTTCCAAAATATAACAAATTTCAAAATAAAACACCCTGATTGATGATGGCGTTGGATATCCAGTCTATATATATATACATATTTCTCAGTTGTGTCTAAACTTTTACCGTCTGTGTCTAAACAGAGAGCGAGAGAGACGAGCAGGCACACGCACACAAGCAGAGAGAGAGAGAGATACAAGCAGGCACACGCACCAGCAGAGTGAGAGAGAGAGAGAGAGAGAGAGAGAGAGAGACCAAACCCCTACATTGAGAAAACCAGCGGAGATTGGCACCGTTCGGCGCCATTCGGTGCCGGTGTGAACAACCAAACTCCTTCTTGCTCGATCAGCGCCAATCGCGGCGCTTCCTTTTCCGTCCAGTGTGACCCGGGCGTAAGAGGAATGAGGCTCTCACTGGCCTACATCCAGTAACATTAGGGACAGTATGTAATAAACAAGGCACAAAATTACGACCTTGAGGGATAATTTGCATGGCAGAACTGACATGAATAAAGATAGCGGTCCTTAGGCCAAAGTTTTCTTTTTCAATGTCTTTAAGGATGCTGCGGGTCCAGGGGTAAAGTGTGAAATCCACTGCAAAGACCATTTAAAGAACAAGGATGAAAGACTTTATACTTGCCTGAAAGTTTGTGAACCCCCTGTGCAATTACAGACAATTTGAGTTTTTACCACGCAATCCATATTTAATCAAAATTTGCCTTTGCTAAACTGAAATAAAGGGTCTATATTTACCAATTTCATGTTCTTAGAAGACATTGTGCATGTAGTAAAATTAAAATAGTTTAAAGGGAATTAGTGCAGATGCAAAAATAAGTGAGCCTCCTCTTTGTGTGGCGAAAAAGAACACTATTTTGCATAGGTTTCGCCTTTTAATGACTTTCGCTATTGGTTTACCCCTCGTGCAGGTACTTAAACTTTTCATTGCTGTCATCCACTCAGGATGATGGCCCTTAGGCAACACCCCTATATAATGCCCCTTCGCTGTTGCTCTGCTCCCATTTTTCTTCACCTCACTGAACAATTGTCTATGAAACATGAGCTGTAGCTGCCTGGCTACCTGGCAGGGCACGACACCCATACCAGGTGTCCTCTAACCCCTGCTTAGGCTGTGCCACCCTCCCACCCTCCAGCGAGCAGGGAGAGATTCCTCTTCGGCAAGCCATAAAAGCTTTATGTTACGATGAGGGCTCAGATGTGTCCTCACTGTCCCCTACCGCTTTACGCCTGCCATCTTCATGTCTCTCTGTCCCCCGAATAGGAGAACAAGAGATGGTTGAAATGCGCTCATTGAGATGGAATCTCTCTCCATGGCGTCAGATATAACTGTACCACCTGCTGGGGCACCGGTGACATTATATGTCCATCTATGCAGTACATAGATGGAGCAGTGTCTGCGCCAACAACATTTAAAGCTCCTGTGACCACCTTTCTCCCCTTTACAATGGTGGAAGGGAGGACAGAGGCACAGCGCAAGGTGGTACCCTGACTCCAACTCAGTTTGGCTGCTCTCCTCCTCTCGTAGGGAAACTGGATGGCAGACAAGGAACCAGTCCTGTCTGCTAAGAAGGACAAATACTCATGAGTCATATATACATATATATGTGTAATTTGGACCTCAGAGTCAGGAAGCAACTGAGCTGTTCCAGCAGGTGAGCGATGATAGCGCTCACATCCATCAGCACGTCCCTCTGGTCAGAGCCCACCACCAGCAGTGATCACTCCGTGGGTTGACAGCTTATAGCTGAGACTGCCAGGTGGCAGAAGAAGAATAGCGTGAACAATGCGTCTGCCACTCTGAAACCCCCACCACCTGTACCAGCATCGAGACTGGGGCCCCGTGCAGATCCCTCCGAGTGGCAGCTTGTGGCAAGTTTAAGGTTCTGACTGTTGGCAGGAGTGACGGAGAGCCATGTTCTTAAGCCTCTCCTACCCGCTCTATCATGTTCTCATTGTGTTGTTGACAATGTTTGTAATGCTATTTGTAATGAACAGACTTACATGGCCCTAACAGGAGTGGATGCCTTTGACAACAAAATTGCTATGGTCATGAATGAGAATTTGCTATCATCTGCCCTCAAGCAGATGAGACAGCTCTCTCATTCCTCTTGCGGTTCCCTCTATAGAGTGGAGATGAGTCTGCATGGCAAGGAACACGCTGTTTCCCCTCAATTGAGTCCACACGGTCCGCATGCCTGTCAGACAAGGTTTGACATGTTGTCTGTGCCAGCCAATTAGACTGGGGCCAGGAGATAGTGGACGGCAAACGCAGGTGGTTGTCGTAAGCTGACAAAGGCATTAAACGAACCACCCGCTACTGACAGTATTTCCACACCCACTGTTGGGTCTGTTTCTATGCAATCCAGTGTTGGGACAACGTGTGACAGCAGCACTGGATCTCACGTAGCAGAAACCATGCCACACATATCAGAGGGTGATGACATGCACCAAGATGAGAGCTCAGCTTTATCTCGCAAGAGAGTCGCCTCCTCCATATCGATAATTACAGCAGACGGGGCTGACCACCTTTCTCTGTCTGATTCTTTCTCTGTCTGTTACACCAAACACAGCCGAGCTGGTGATGAGACACACGTCTCCTATGCTCAGTTGCCCTCTGCAGAGCCAGAGGTGGCTGACCAGGAGGAAGAGACGCATTCTCCCTTTCCATGTGGGCCCCCCATGGGCTGTGCCAGCACATCTGAACGAATGGTCAGTGGCGACGAGGGCCCCTGCAGATTACAGCGCATTTCTCAAAAATGCTCCTCAACTGAACGCACGGCCACTCTGCCAGGCACCAGAGCTGCAGTCTGTCAGAGTGGATGGACAAGACACTGAAACAAGGCTATGCTCGCCAATTCTCAAGCTAACCTCCCGCCTTCAACAACGTAGTGGAGACGGTCATATGAATCAATCAGTGTCCCTGGAGGAGGTAGAAAAGGGATTTCACTCCCATTACTTTCTAGTGCCAAAGAAAACATCGGGGATAAGACCAATCCTGGATCTGTGCTCTTGGAACAGCTGTATTGTAGAGAGACCTTTCCATATGCTCCATGCCAAGCACGTATTGGAGTGTGCAGCCAGGAGATTGTTTCACAACAATAGACCTGACAGACACGTATTTTCACGTGTCCTCCTGTCAAACACAGAAAAGTCCTACGTTTCAGAGAATGGCTTTCTGCTACTCTCTGGCTCTCTGCACGTTTTCACGTGGAGCTGCTCCACCGGCACGGTCTGAGGATACTTTTTTATCTGGACGACCTGATCTTAATGGCTCCCACAGTGGAGATGGCCATGTCACACACAGCCCAGTTGGTGAGCCATATCAGCCTCCTGGCAGTAGCGTACCGTAAAATCCCATGAACCCCACCCCAGAAGGGGCGGAGGTTCGCAATGGAGGTACGGTTAAGGTGCAGTTATATAAATGAATTTATGAAAATATAAATATATTAAATAAATATTACAAGCATCCCCACACGCACACACAGATGTTGGGTAGCTAGTGAGATTTAGTTGCACGCACTGTTCCACATTGCATTCATGAGGGGAGGAGAGGAGGAGGCTCCGGTGGTAAAATTACGTGACTTACAATAAAATAATAAACTTCAACTTCATGATAAATTAAGAGAACGCTGCATTAAACGCTGAACATAACAATTATGTGACTTCCAGTAAAATGGTCAATATGCAATGTATATTGCAAGCTCGGTAATATAGCTAAGTTGGTAGTTAATCTTCTGAGTACTCAACTTGGAATAAAGCCCATCACACAAACCATGTAGCGCTAACCAACATACAGCGCTGTAATGGTGAGGCAAAAACAATCCATACCATGGCAACAGGCGCAAACAAACTGTAGCCGCTCAACCTTGGCCAAGACAGATAGTTTGGTAGCCAGCACAGAACGAACACACAATTCTAATGGACCGTCCATACATAAACAAGCACAGAAAACAGACATACAAATAGGCCTAAGGCTAGGCCAACAGCTTACCCTGACTCAGTCTCCTTGTCTACCTGTTGATCAGGAGGATTCCAGCTAGTAGTATTAGCCTCCATGTTGCTAACAACAGATGCACCCACGTTTGTCCCAGTGCTAACTGCATCGGCATCCCCCACATTTCATCTCTTTCGCACACATCTCTTTCTCAGCCATATTGAAGATATTTTCGGTAGTTTTGCTTGATCTTGTGTTTTTCATTTCTCATTTTGCCATTTTTGCGCTCCACTGAGGTATTTTCACTTGCTCATTTTTAATTGCTGCTGCAGAATTGCCTTTTCGCCAATATTTTGTCTAGACAAGCGTTACAGTTCAAAATCACTGGGGCGACTGTGCTTGGATAACACAGGCTACCGTCTTTTTAAAATAATTTTTATTTTAAAACAATTTTAAGGTTGATAGCACAACGAAGGTTCGCTTCCTGACTTTTTTTATTTACATTTTTTTCAATATATATATATATATCGTCGCTGTCGGGCGCAAATCTTCTATGTCCAAAACTAATTTTTCAGGAAATGAAAAACCCCCCGTGTTTTTACAATAAATTAACACTGCGTCATCAAAGTTGGTATTGTGTCCTTATATATGGTCAGATATTTGCATGTGTCATTATATTATTAATATTTTACCAAAATCAAGCTCAAATGGAGTTATGAGGTAGTAATATGGAGATACCTGTTTTGTCCGTCATTGATAATAACGGCCGCATCTGAGGCAGTAAGTGCATCACATTACATCATCATCAACTTACAGGTTACAAAGTTTATTGTAACTATGTGTCCGCTCAGTTTTTCCTGTTGTTCAATACATTTGGCAAAAATCTCGTTATAAAAGATTAAGTGCTATAAACAGACTATTGAAGACAGTATTGGCTGTGACTAGACGCCAAAAGCTAGATTAAACGGTACTCCAACTTACCGTGGTTTGCCTGCACTCTTCCCTGCTCTGGCGCTCAGAAAAACATTAGCCTTTAAAGACGTAATGCTTCTTGAGTAAACAATGCTGTACTTATTCAAACAAGTTATTTATTAGCTTTACATTGCAAACAATCAGACTGTCTCCAAACAACTGCTCTATATTGCTGCCTACTGGAGGGTGTACAAAACTGAATGCATGACTATTAACAATTAGTCAATTAATTTCAAACTTTTTTTCAGTCAGGGTTCAGATAAAAAGACATTACAGTATGAGCACAGTAAAAAAGCATCATTTAAAAAAAATAAATTCATGTCTATTAAGAATACTAGTTGAAAATGTTCATAATAAATAACAATGGCACAACAACAATAAATAAATAAATATCATATAAATACAAAAAAATAGATCAATAATTAATAGATTAATAATAAATACATTAAATATATTAATAAAAACAAGTAGATAAATAATAATAATAAATAGATTACTAATATTTTAGACTTAAATTTATCCATCAAAGAAATCATCAACAATCAACAATTATCAACAATTTTTTAACAGTCTATCACTTTGTGTATTTTAGATTTAAATGAACTATGAAAAACAATTAATCAACAATCAACAATTTATTTACAGTCTATCACTTTGTGTGTGTGTGTGTGTGTGTGTGTGTGTGTGTGTGTGTGTGTGTGTGTACACACCTACATGTGAGTGAGTGATTTAGTGTGTGTATGTGTTTCCTAGTGTTTCAGAATGTCATAAAAGCTGTGGAAGTCTTTGGTATGACCTCCTTGAGGTCTTGGAGGTGTTTGTATTTCATCTCCGTGATCTTCTGGCACTCTGTGTAGAGTGGCATGACTGCAGGCATGTGTGAGGTGGTCTGTCGGAGCTGGAGCATTGGTAATGGAGTCCAATTATCCGAGTGCTGGATCTTGAAGTCCATCGTCCCATTGATGTTGTACCTAATAACATACAAAAAGACAAACAGTCTGAACACCATCATTTTACACAGCATCATCAAACAGTTAACATAAAATACAAAGAATAATTTTACATAACAGATTTAACAGTAAGTAAATGTGCAACATCACTTTTGACCTGGTAAGAGAGACATGGTTTTAGTATGATAATTACCTGATGGCTCTGACATCATGGACAGTGGGGTCACCGGGTTTGATCCCTGGGCGAATACACTTGCAGAACCTCAGTTTGGTGAAGTCTTGGAAGAAGGTATGGTCCACATATCTGACTTCATATGGGTTGGGCTTGGATCGCACTCTCTTCATCAGGGCAACATACTCAGCTGGGACGTAGATTTCCTGGTTTCTCAGACGCCTCTCGATGATACTGTGCACTGAGTCACATTCCATCTGTGTGTGCCCCTTCTCCAGGAACTTCTGGGTGACTACCTTCTTCATCTCTGTGGAAAACTTCAGAAGAGCATTGCTGAGCACCGAATTGCGGTTTTGGTACCCACAACCATTGCTCCATAAAATGTACTCCTCATGCTCCTGATGCTCAGAGAGGAAATTGGTGACACAGGATGCAAACTCACTGGCAGACAGAGCTCCCTCACCTTCATGCCAGACATAGCAAGTGGCGTTGTGTGTAGACATGTCATAAATCGTTAAGTTGTGGACGGCAACTTTTGTTTTGTAGTAAAGAGCCGACGCTTTCAATCTGGGGCAGAGGAGGAGGGCTTGCAGATCCATGCAGACAACCATGGTCTTGTCATTTGCATCATTTTTGTCCTGCACTTTTGCTACACGGGCCTCTTCCTTTTTAAGAACATGGTCCTGCCACTCATTATCTGGCAAGTTGCCAGCCTTGAAGGAGCAGCAGGTGTTACACTGATCCTTCTTTGGATGGTAAAGACCCAGGTTCTGCTGCTTAAATTCTTCGGAGAACACCTGCCTTGATAACGGTCTCAGCATCTTCTCCTCAGCAGCACGATGGTACACTTTATGCAGGTCAGTCATAGACTGAAAGACAGGTTCCAGGTATTGTTTTGATGTTGATGACCTACAGTAGTGGGAGGGTACCTTAGGGAGATCCTGTAGAAAACTCTTCATGAACTCATGAGCCTCACCTCTGTGTCTTGATGCTGCATTCTTCTGTTTATTTCCTGTGTCTTGCACCCAGTTAAGGACAGACCATTCCCCGATTCCAAGCGTTGCCAAAAACAAACTCCTGCACACCCTCCTTCTCTGCCCATCAACATTTAAAAAAAAAACAAGAGTAGATGACCTTCTTGAATTTTCAGACCCCCTTCTCCTCTGCACTGGGATGACATCTATCAAACCATGCACATACATTCTTTTCTCTTCCCAGTTCATGTTCTCCCAAAAGCATTTAAAAATCTTCTCCCTGTTTGCCTCTCCAATTTTACTGCAGTGATGCTTTGAAGACTTCACACATGCAGCTGACTGGCATCTTGGTCCCATCACCTGGGGTTCCTTGGTAATCTCTTCTTTCTTGCTCCTCCCAATGTAGCGCTGCCCCATCATTCTTCTCCTTTTCTGCACACTGTTCTTCCAATTACTTTCATTCTTGCGCTTTCTTCCTCGAACTGTGTCATCCTCAGCTCCATCATGGGAATCTTAAGAAATACAACAAAAAAACACTATTGTGTGTGTGTGTTATCCACTGTGACTACTGCTGTGAAATGTGCCCATCTATCCACTCAACACTCATTATACATTGCAATATCAATTCCTATACAACTCATCAATTATTAACACATTATTCACTACCTGTGTCCACTTCTAATTCCTCTCTTTCATCACTCTCTACTGCTGTCTCCTCATCCTCTCTCTCTGAGCTGGGATCACCTCTCCCTGGTTCTGGTTCTTCCTCTCTGTCACTCTCTCCATCTGTGTTGTCACTTACTGTATCTGTGTCTACAACTGGCCATAGCTTTTTTGCCTCCTCATATGACACCTTGACCACTGCACACATTTCCTCCAGGGACACAGACATTGCTACTGTAAATAACAACAACAAACAAAAAACCCTGGTCATATCAGCTTAGTTTGCCTCAACAGGTTACAGTAGCATCATTTTGAGGCAAAAACTTGGATATCTAGCTAACTAGAACACATCTGTAATCTTGTGACCAATTTTTTCTTTATTTTATTTTCTACAAGGTTTCCAGGTGTACGTCAATATGTAACCTCTGTCAATAACATAAAGGTATACTGGGACATTGATAGACAGACAAATGAATAAAACAGAGAATAATAAAACAAATAAAATATACCCCCCCCCCCTTTAAATAAATCACCTTTAAGTAGCGACTGATCAAGTGAATGATAGGCTATAACAGTCTGATGATTTCTTGCCATACAAAATGAAGTATAGCAGCTACGTTAGCTTGCTGCGGAGTCTAGGTAGCAAGCTAACGTAGCTGCTATACTTCATTTTGTCATCATTGCCATTTCAATAATGGACAGTTTTAACTGAGTTTTCTAAAATCAAAACATTTTATTGAGCTTACCTGAAACGAAATCGCCTCGTACATTCAGCTCAGCTGTTCGCGGCACTTGCGGCACAATTCAAAATGGAGACGGGGTGGAGCTATGAGGTTTTGCCGACAGTGTGAGGATCCAATGGAGTTACGAGATTTAGTCACAAGCTTGTTTTAATACTTTTCATTGGTTCAAAATTTATGAAACCCACACACAGACGTAAAGAGTGACCAATAGCATTGATTTATGAAGAAAAATAAAAATGACAAAATATGGAGATACGAAGTTTCCGCCCGACAGCGGCGATATATATATAGACGCGGGGTTCCCCACAGGGCGTGCCTTGCGGGCCCCTCCCCTACGGCAGTGCCTCCTGGGTTTTGTAATAAACTGGAAAAAGAGCTCCCCACTACCCAGTCAACAGGTTGTTTATATGGGCGTTCAGCTGGACTAGTCCCCTATGAGAGCCAGGCTCATGGAGCCTCGGCCCATCAGACCATTCTGATCTTTCTCCAAATGCTATTCGATAGAAACCGAGTACCTTCAACATTGAAGGTTTATGCCTCGGCCATCTCCTCATGCCACAATGGTTTCGGAGACAGTTTGAGCCAAATATCTTTGAAATGGTTGTCAATCAAGACAGCCTTAATGCTGGTGCTGACCTCCACAAAACGGGTGATTAATGTTTACTCTCCATACATCCATATGTCTGGCCAATAATGGAGCTCTAAGCAGGACAATACTCAGTACGTGCACTGGCATCTTATGTAGACCGCACAACCGCTGTCAGGTCAACACAACAGCAGTTTGTGCACTACAGTGATGCATCGACATCTGTCACACTGGCTGTGTGAATGCAGGAAACACGCGGTTGGTGCACACCACCCCGTCAGTCTGGGCTCACTCAATGATGAGTGTAGCTCCTTCCACAGCTCTTTTCAGGGATGTTTCAGTGGAGGACATCTTTACAGCTGTGTCTCTCGGTTGACGTCCTGTCCTTTCATTTGGTTCTATGTGATGGATGTGTCACAAGGCTCTTTAACCCACTCTGTGCTCAGTGTGGCACATAGAGACATAATCCGGTTTAGGTATCCAGCTTTTTTCTCTCACAACTGCTCTCTACAGCTGGTATAATTATAGGTGTTACCACAGCATACGTATGGTATGTATGTTGTGTTCATCTTATCCATTCACAGCATGGCATTTCTGTGCCCCATAGATGAATGATTATGACACTAGGGGGACAATACGGCCCTCTCCAATAGTAATGAATACATCCCCATCCTTGTGAATAAGGGTCTGTATTTCGAGGTGCTTGTGCTACTGTTGGTATATCAGAGGTATAAATAGAAACCATAGAACGATAGTTAAGGATGAGCATAGACGGGGTGTTGCCCAAGGGCCATCATTCCTTATTGGATGAGAGCGTAGTTCAAAGGTTTCAGCACGCACACAAGGGGTAAACCAATCGCAAAAGGTGTTAGAAGGCTGCGCCTATGCTCATAGAGCTACCATATTCGATTGGCCAAGTCAAAGTCCTGACCTAAATCCAATTGAGAACCTGTAGCAGCACCTGAAGTGGCTGTGTAAGACGACCTCAAATGTCACTGAGTTGGTAGAGTTCTGTAAGGAGGAGTGGGCGAAAAATCCCTCAAAGAAAATGGCAGAAACGTAGGTAGAAACGTTGTCACTGTGCTTTCTGAGTGGTTGAAGAGAAAGGAAAAAGTAAGTCCAGTAACAGCCGCCTCCTCCAATGTGAACAGAATGCAGACAACTGGAACACATATCATTCCATCCTAACCATACATGACTCTCATCTCTTGTCCCACCTCCTTCCTTCACTTTACCCATCCATTCATCCCTCCATCTCTCTCTGAAGCCATTAAGTAAGACTCTATGCAGGGCATAACGGTGAGGAGAGACAGCGACCTCTTTCCTTCCTCCGCGCTACACTATCCTTTTACTTACCAATAAATCATTGAAAGGGGGTTTTCATCTGGCCACTGTTGTAAAACTGAGGAGAACATTTCATTTTTTATGATTTAATTTGTTAGATGTGGTGTGTTTTGTGTCCAAACGTTTCAGAGAACTGAGACGTGGCTGAGGTGTAAGTTGATCAGTAACTGTCCCATTTGGACAGGGTTAACTGTATTAGCCATGCTCCTCTGTTACTTTACCCATCACTCCAGATGGTTATTAGCCAATGCTAAATTACAGACTGAGGTGCGTAGTTTGGTCCCACATTCCTGGATGTACACATAATCGCAAAGCCTGGTGGTTGTTAAATAGTTAGGTAGACATTCAGTCACTTCCACTGTAGTTACACAATTTCAATCCTGGTTAGCCCACTACTTCCTATAGCTGTCATTACAATGGTCCATCATAGAAGCTTATGGCTCTCCTGATGTAATAATCATCAACTTTTTCATATACATAAATCACTGATTGATATATATCATTCTTCTTCTGTCCTTTCTCTATCCATCACCCTTCTCCTCACCTGGCAATTTTCTCCTTGCTGCTATTGGATGCTGTCAATACCTTTTTATTCTCTCGAAAACATGCACTATAAAATAGTACATGATCACCAATGTCTAGGTCAGGTCACCTCTGGGAAGTGCAGTGAGAAACACCACAAGCACAGCGGTTGGTGGACTTGCTTTGCAATCAGCGTTGTTCAGTACTGAAACTCCACCCCAATGGTTCCTGGTCCAATCAAAAAGTGCTACCTTGCTAGAGGAACTTTTTCTGCGTCCAGGACTTAGAGGAACCTTTTTCAGGGCTACTTCCCAAGGTGGAAAAGGTCAAAGTTCCTGGAACTAAGTACTAATAGTACTATGTTCGTGGAGAGTTCTAGCGGCCAACAGACCCAACATACCACATGTTTGGGTTTGTTTATGCATGAACCAGGCTTAAAGAGTGTGTCATTAGGTAGTAGTGAAATTGTGCGATTGACTGGTGATCAGTAACGTCCAAATCATCAAAATAAGTTGAAACCCAGAGGGACTAGAATTATCCGACCATTATGCCGAAAACCAGAAAATAATGCTGCGATTGAGAGGCAAAACCATCAACACGATCGTTTTTTTGCTTAAAATAGCAAAAAAAACAAATAGCTCAGGTATTACCTTTCCTACCCTGGATAAACTAACCCTGTCTGAAACTGAGCTAAACTAAACATAGCTGTAACAGTGTGGCATATTTTAAAGGTGTAGTGAAGAAGAGGCCTTAGCTTTGTCGCTTCTCTCAGTAGGATTCCAACTCTCTCTCTGTGTTGTGGTTTATGGTTCCTACTGAGTGTCACTGTGCATCAGGAATGTGTGTGTTACAGATAGTAATGAGTTGTTGTCCTCATGCGGTTTAATTGTTGTCAATGCTAATGTCCAGGATGTATTCCACTTCTGACCTTCAACCTTCTCGCTCTCTCTATCTCTTTCTCTCTCTCGGGACTGTATGACTGTATGATGTCATGTCCACCCCATGGGACCAAAGCCAATCAGCCAAAGTGCTGCCCCCCCCCCCCCATTGAACCTCTTAACTCTCTACACTCTCCCTCAAGCTACTGACCTATCACCTTGCCATTATCTGCCCAGCGACACCTACCAATGACACCCTGTGTGTGTGTGTGTGTGTGTGTGTGTGACAGAGAGAGAGAGAGATTGTGTGTCACACCGTCTGTGTCACTGTATGTGTTTATGTGTTGGAGCATGTCAATCTGTGTTTGAGAATGGGTGTCATTGTATGACTGTGTGTGTGAGAGAGGCTATGAGTCAGAGGTCATGGGTCACAACCATAGTTCCTCCCCTCGGTAATAGCCATTCAGAGGTGACAGTCTCTCTCACTCTCTCTCTCTGTCTCTCTCTCTTCTCTCTCTCACACACACACACACACACACACACACACATAGATGAGGGCTTCTATATGAGTGAATGGCTAAAGTCACTTTATCATACCTAAAGGCCTATTAATCATACTATGCCATATGGCCCATAGGGCAGGCAGCGCACACACTCACACACTCAATCATGCAGCCCCCCTCACCACACACACACACACACACACACAAAAGGATATAAATTGTACAGATACAGATAGCAAGGACTAAATGTCAAAGTCACCTAATTCATTCGCCAATTTCACAGACACAACTCAGACTCACAGACTCAGCTCTGCTTTACGGTGACTAAAAAAAACAAGCAGGATAAGTACAAGTGAGGGCAAAAAGTAGAAGACTAGATCAATTCAACTTTCACTGAGAGGTGCATAGTTTTTTGTCCTGCATGGTCCTGTATGGTAACCTTGGCATCAAGTCATCTGCTGGAAGCTGATGTCGAGTTCACTGGCCCGCAGTTCACCGGCCGGTCAGCCACGGAGCAACAACGACACCAGTCCACCGGGCGCTTTTCAGCTCCAACATGACTGGCCACCTCTTCCAGGTCTGCCCCTGGCTGCACCCTCTGGGAACAGGTCGCTCGACGCTGCTGGTCCCGCTCTCTATCTCTCCATAGTTCGACTTGCTCTCCTGACAAACTCATCCTCTCACACACAGGTTAAAATGACCCTGCAAACGGCCTTAATTGGCCGCAGATACAGGGTGCTGGATACAGGGAGAACCAGCCCACTAGTTTAATTCTCCATCCAGCCTACGCCTCACCCACACCCTCCCTCCAGTCTGCCACAAAGTAACAAAGAGGTTCTGATTATATGGCCTGATTCTGATTTATATTTTTAAAAATGAAATATTACTAACTCAGTACTGTTGATGATGTAACCAGTTCATTTGTGGAACTTTTTTTTAGCAGCACACAGTCTCCCACCACCTTCACCAAACAGGGAAAGTAGTCCCTGGAAGTTCAACACAGTATGTCATATTCCCTGTACATTTGACTAATCTCCTGCACAAAACTGCCAAACCTAGCTGCACATCATTGAAAATGACTTACCATTTAGCTAAAAGTTCTCATTTTCTCACTTTTAAGATAATGCTAATGGCCTACTATCACTCAACATATTATATAAATGGTAAATGGACTGCATTTATATAGCGCTTTTATCCAAAGAGCTTTACAATTTATGCCTGTCATTCACCCATTCACACACACCGATGGCAGTGAGCTACCATGCAAGGTGCTGGCCTGACCATCGGGAGCAATTTGGGGTTCAGTGTCTTGCCCAAGGACACATCGACATGCAGACTGGAGGAGCCGGGGATCGAACCTCCGATCTTCTGATTGGAGGCTGACCCGCGCTACCTCCTGAGCCATAGCCACTAAGGTGTTAGCATAGAGCCTGCTAACACTCAACATAATGTATGCTTCACTGTGAGTTCACACTGCAAGCAACATGATCAACAAGTCACCAGAAGTCCATTCATTTCCTATAGATCTGAGTGTGTTGCTGATGTGTGGATGGTCAACAAGTTGTTTGGCCGTGAGATGTTGTCCAAGGCTTAACTCAGCCAATCAGGTTTCTTCTTTGTTGTGTGATTTTGTTTCATGAAGCATCTACCTGGCAAGTGCAAAATGGGCGAGAAGTTGATTGCAGTCATTAAAAGCTTCCCAGTTTTCTACAACTTTTATTAGAAAGACTACTCAAAAATGATGCTTGTATGCATCCATCACTGGTGTCAATGTTGAGTTCTGAAAAAGTTTTTTTTAATGTTTATTTAATTTTTTAATGCTACCTAATTAGCACTTGTCAGCCAGCTGTGTCAACTCATTAAAACAATGTAAAATTATTAAAGCCAATACCATAGCAGTGAAAAATACATGATTTGCCTGTTGCTGCAGCCCACTACATATTAGCAATCATTAGCCTTTCTCATTGCCCACAATTGGTCAGAATAGAGCAATCAAATCGCTCACAGTGTAACGCCCTATACTGTAAGTGTTACCATGGAGCACCAGAACCAACGATCTACTAGGGACACATGGATGATTTTGGTGTCAATGTTTTTATCACTTAACAGCTAAGTTGACCAACGGGACAATTTCCCAAAATCTTGGCATATTCCTTTAACATACTTCTGCTCTGGACTTTTCCCTCTCTTTACAGCCGCTTTCTGTTTAGATGGTGCTCACACCTTCACCTCACCCAATAGGTTGATCAATAATAAATATATATTCAAACAAGCTGCATCATATCCATCATGTTGGAGGTGGACGACTGGCCGATATCTGCTCTAAATTCACAAATCTGCTTTCTTCAGATTACCTTGCATTGTTACATGATACTTTCATAACAGTTCCATTTTAATATTTGATAGATAGATAGATAGATAGATAGATAGATAGATAGATATAAAGGTCAATATTTGCCCAATATATCAGAAAACCTATATATCGGTCTAACCCTTGTGGAGACAACTGCTGAAAGAAAAGAGATGTTCAATTCTCAAGGGTGAGATTACAAAAGGTCTTTTGTCTATGTGAGTCTATCATAAGTAAACCATTATTTCTCTATTTGTGTGTGTGTGTATATGTGTGCAGCAGAGACAGTGACACAGTGGTGAGTAGAGCTCTAACCACAAACCACAGAAGCCAGTTAGAGACGACACATGAATACAGTCCTGTTGTAGCGGATCACAGTGAGTCACTGCTGCCAGGGTCCATCCACTATTGTTTAAAGGCCAATACAGATACAGACTGATCCTGCCGATAGAAGATATGTTGTATCGATATTCAATATCTTAAAATATGAGCATTTTCATGCCAAAAAAATGGTGAAATGACAAGTATTCAGTGTTTACTCCAGAATTCTATTCTTGGGTGGCTTCTGAAACAGAATTTTGACCACAAGACACCATAACACTTACCTCCACACCAACTATGTTTAATGTGCATATCAGATGTACTTTCTGTACTTGTAAAGCTGGACACCCGACTTGAACGCGGTCATGTGCTTTTTTGGTGGGAAATAAAATCAAACACCGAGGTGATGAAGCATGTTTGGTTTGCTTTTGACAGCTGTGTTTCTTCTAGTAGAGGTGACAGATACAGGCTAGTTACATTCCACGTCAGATTTTGGTAGATGAATCGCAAACAGTGTCATTTAAAAAGTTTCACAATAAGTTCCACTTTTTCTGCTCATACTGCTGCCACAAATATCATCAATAGAAATACTCGTATAACTCAAGCTCACCCCACGCAGCTACTTCCTAACAGTGATCATTCACCACACATGTTCTCCGTGCTCATGTACAATACATCTGTTTACTTGTTATGTTGTTTACCTATATTCACCCTTACTTTCCTATCTGTCTGTTTATTTGTTGTTTTTGCTGTTTATTTGTTGTTTCTGTTTATTTGTAGATCTTTATAAGCACTTGTTTGTTTCTGTACTCTATCTACATGCTCTTTCTTGGTCAACTGTACTTGAATAAATACTAATGATACCAGTACCAGTACAATTTCTTAAAACATATAAAGTTAAATAAATCAAGTAAAAATAAAAAAATATGTATGTATAATTTAATTAAGCATATATAAATACATTATTATTATTATTAGTAGTAGTAGTATTATACTAGCATATTACTAATACTAAATATCAAGACTGTACATACTGTGAGTTATTAAGAATTGCATCTAGTTGTTTTGGAGATAAATAAAACTTTAACAATATGAAGTAGCTTCCTGCTAACATTAGCTATTATGGATTGAATATTATGGATCAACATCAGTCCAGTTGCTGTAGCCTTTGATCTGGACGTTCTTCAGCTCTACTCATCTCTCCACCAGGTCCACGGATAATTTTGGTTTAAAAAAATGTTTGCCTCTGTTTCCATGTTCTTTGCTGTATTCTGGGTAGGGTTTCCCAAGCTGGATATGACATAAATATGGAATGAAGCAAATAAGTATTACTCATTAAATTTGTAGCCAGACCATGTTGAATTGTTTTGATGTGATCATTTTTACAGTTGCATTTTACAATTACAGTAAATAATTTTGGCAAAACTGTTAATTTTGACAGGCATGCCAATAAGGCAACATTGAATATGAATCTGAGAAAGAACTCATTAGATCAGTGTTGGAAAAAATTGCCATGCTGACAGTAACACTTGTCAATAGTTTGTGTGTACCAAGTTACTGAAAAACCCCACTCATGAGTCACTCTGGGAGTTTGTGGCTCATACATTTTTCAACAAGTTATCTTCTGTCTCTCGCTCTTTTGCTTTGTCTGTTTCTCTGTCTTTCGCTTTGTCTCTGTTTCTCTCTCTATGTCTCTGTCTCTCTCCCTCTCTCTCTTTCATTCTCTCTATGCCTGTCTATGTCTCTCTCTCTTTAGTCCCTGCTGGCAGTGAGTTCTAATGAGGAAACACAGGGGACCAAGAGAATAATTAGGTTAAGGAGGATTTTCATCCCCCCCCTCTTTGGTCACACACACACACACACACACACCCTCCTTCCTGTAATAATCATATTTACCCAATGTGTATGTGAATTTGTGTGTGAGTGCCTGCCGGTGTGTGTGTGTTTGCATGTGTGTGTGTATATATATATATATATATATATATATATATACTTGCATCTCCATTTCTGTGTGTGTGTTTAAATGTATTTGTTTGGCTGTATGTGTGTGTGTGTGTGTGAAGGGGAAAATGTGTGTAGGTGCATCACAGCAGGCTACCCTGTATCTTATCACACACACACACACACACACACACTCCAGGGACTAACAGATAGCACCCATTACTGTCAGGCTCGTCTGCTCCTAATTGGCTGTGATCGGAGCCCGTCGGCCCGGAGGGAGGGGCCTCTGATTCAATTAAAGTGTGTGATTGGTCCCTTTAAATATTTAATGTCCAGGACTAAAAACAGCTGGGGTAACACTTCCTGGAACCAAACTCACCAGGAACAATGTCGACAGTGTCGGGTGTGTTTGTGTGTGTGTGTATTTAGTCTATTTGTATCCATGCATGTAGAGTGTATATCTGCCTTTCTTGCTCTGATGCATGTGTATGTCTCGTCTCATTCAGTTTTATTTTGGCGTTTTTGTGTCTGTGCGCATGTGTGTACGAATGTGCTGATACACTGTGTGTGTGTTTGTGTGTGGATTTAGTCTATTTGTGTGCAGTATATATCTATCTTTTTGCCTCTGATGTGTGTATGTCATCTTATTTGTTTTTATTTGTGTGTGTATGTGTTCATACATGTGCAGTTTATAAATCTGTCTTTCTGTCTTATGTGTGTGTGTCGTCACATTCAGTTTTATTTGTGTGTGTGTGCAAGTGTGTGCATGTGGATTTGTGTGTGCGTGTGTGTCTGTGCATGCCTCTTCCTGCTTGTGTGTTTCTATTTTTGCACAGTACATGTGTATCTATAAATGGTGTGTGTTGGTTTGTGTGTATGTGTGTGTAAATGTTTGCCTATCTGTTTGTTTGTGTTTGTATATGTCTGTCAGTCTGTGTGTTCATGCCTGCTTTTGTGTGCGCATGTGTGTGTGTGTGTGTGCGTGTGTGTGTGTGTCCCAGTTAATCCGGCAGGCTCAGGGGAGAGTGACTGGAGCCATCAGAGGCTTTTCTCCTCATCCAGCCAGTACCACAACATGCATACACACACACACACTCACAGACCGCCCTGGACGACCAACTATCTACAAGAGAAGGAGAGAGGGAGAGAGGCTTCACTCTCAATGCCGTTTAATGAAACATCTCAATGCTTAAAAAACCCTGAGTGGTAGAGGGACATTATAGAGAGAGATAGGCTAAGAGAGAGAGAGAGAGAGAGAGAGGAGAGAGGGACTGGGGGAGAGACAGTAACAGTCATAGAACGAGCTTGACTCCCACCGTGATTAATTAAACATTTTAAAATGCCAGGCAACCCTGGCCGATAGAGTGATAGGGAGAAGATGGAGAGAACGTACAATAAATGACAAAAATACAGAGAAAGAGAGAGTAGGAGGGAGGTAGAGTGAGAGACTAGGAGAGAGGGAGAGAGTGGGTGGGAGAGAAGAAAGGAAGGATGAAGGAGGAGTGGGTGGATATAATACAGACACGTATAGTGAAGGGGGATATGCTAGAGAGGAGTAGTGACAAAGAAAGGAAGAAGGCTGAAGTCGAGCCGGAAAGAGAGGATGACGGATGGAGGGATGATAGTGGCATGACTATTTATGACAGACATATGCAAAAAAATGTCATTGTATTTCTTTACACAATACCATTGAATTCACCAATAAATGATCTCCAGTCTGTTGCACCAGTTAAACTTAAGCTCAAACGTGAGCGATTTATAAAGTAAATTCTCACTAATTTCGACTTTGCACATTGATTAAATTTCAACGGTTGCACCAATTGAAATAGGTCCAATGTTGCACCTTAAAATATAGTGCAGTTTGTTGGCACATGAAATTAGATCACTGAATTGATGAAGAACCAAGCTACATTTTTGCTAGCTATCAATAAAATGTCATTTTCCCACTCTATTAGGGATGGGGGAATTGCATTAGTCCCTGACTACGTAGCTTTAATCTGTTGAAATGAACACTTAAACCACTTGATGTCACTGATGTTGTCTGTATTAGGTCCACATAGTTGTATGCATACTGATTTCTGTCTGTGGTTGTAGTGGGTGTTGGAGACAAACTACAAATTAATCCTAATACTTTGTGCTATATAACCTATTTGTTGATGTACAGATGATCTTAAACTATCCTTTTATTCTCTCACTATCGCGTAACGTGTACATCAATGTCTGGGGCAGTTTTTTTGGGCCTTTACTCTCTGCTACTTAAGATGTACCTTAAGTCTCCATGATGCAACTAAACAAAGACACAGTTTTAGTGTCTAACTACTTTCAACGTAATGTTTAGTATGGACACACTTAACATGAGTTCCAATTGAACCTACATTCAGTTGGTGTAACATTGTTTTTTCTTAGCACTATTCCTTGGCCATCAAAACATAGTTGTAGATTTTTTTTTTTTCAATATGATCATCAGTCAGTTGGGCAGATATGGAGGAGAACCCATTTGCTGGTCACAGCCTCTTGGTACCATTTTTGCGATGGCTCTAATAGTGGCTATGCAGTAGCATTAGAAATTTCCAAGGGGGCCATGGCTAGTGCCATCATGGAGGTCTATCTGAGAATTAGTTGTGCGCAAATAAGTATATAACAATGCACGCAGGGACAGGTACTCCAGGATTAGACTCCAGGACCCAGGAAGTCTGCTGCCCTAGCAAGTGAGCAAGTGCCACTGTGTGGCTGCTGGTGAAATGTATAGGTACTGTATTTTCTTGTTTTTTTTGGGTCCGACGGACAGACAGAGTAACTTATACCATCTGCCATCTTTTCTGTAAATGTTCAAGGCATCAAACTGTACATGTACACCCATTTACTGTACTAACTGTAATTGTATGCTTTACTGCACTAACTGTACATATATACCAATTTATTGTACTACATTACATTACATTACATTACAGTCATTTAGCAGACGCTTTTATCCAAAGCGACTTACAATAAGTGCATTCAACATAAGTAAGTAAGAAAACTACTAGTCACCAGAAATCGTAAGTGCATTTCCTTCCTAAACAAGCAACTAAGAGCATAGCTAGTGTTAAGGTAAGAGTGCAATAAGTTAGCAACCTACTTATCTTAAACAAATGAGACAAATAAGAGAATCGAATAAACAAGAGCTAAGACAAATAAGTGTATCCAATACACAAGAGCCAATAAACAAGAGCTCAGACACATAAATGACGACAAATAGGCAAGGCTAGGAGGAAGGGTCAGGGTAGTGTTTCCTGAAGAGGTGGGTTTTCAGCCTGCAGTGAAAGATGGGCAGCGACGGGGCAACCCGTCGCCTCGAGGCAGCAGAGCGAAGTGGTCGGGCAGGGTGTAAGGCTTGACCATAGCCTGGAGATAAGAAGGAGCTGTTCCTTTCACTGCCCTGTAGGCTAGCACCAGGGTCTTGAACTGGATGCGAGCTGCTACAGGGAGCCAGTGTAGAGAACGGAGAAGGGTAGTTGTGTGGGAGAACTTGGGGCGGTTGAACACCAGTCGAGCTGCAGCTTTCTGAACAAGCTCCAGAGGTCTGATGGCAGACCTTGTACTACCTGTACACTTATCATACATTTATCAATTATTTGCTCTGAACTCCTTATAAATGAAAGTGTGGCAAGGTGCCACATAACCGGGGTCCATGACAGACAGAGACACAGGCAGGGGAGAGTTAAATGGCCAGCAGGCCGTTTTATTCACTGCACCAACAACATCAGCAGTAATAAACCCGGCCTGGGTTGAAGCCAGCCGCGAAGCCCCAAGGCTGCCCCAGCCTGCCAAAGCTTCCAGGGGTATCCCGCCCCAACCCCGGCTGGTCAGCCCTTGCAGGCGGCTCCCGGCTGCGTCCTCCGCGGACCTCCGCTGGACGCCGCGGCAGGAGACGGCCCGCTCCCGCTCCATCTCGCCCGTTGCTGGCTCGCTCGCTCTCCGCTCCAGCCAACCGGATCTTCCGTCCACGTTGGCTCCTGCATCCATGCCGCCAGCCTCTCACACTGGCATGTCCCTCTCGCTCACACATTCACACACAGGTTAAAAAGGCCCCAGCTGCAATCAGTCCCAAATGGCTGCAGCTGGTACCGGATCCAGGGAAAAAGCAGTCCTAACTCACCTCTCTCCTGGATCCAATTAAGCCTCCCCCACCCTCCCTCCAGTCCGCCACAGAAGGTTAAACCCAAATTATTCATTTGAGGAAGAAAGATGTAATGAGGAATACCAACAATCTTTTAGATTGTTAAACTATTAGAAATACCTGGGATTTATTTTAGATGAGTGCCTAACCTTTGATAAAGGTACTAAATTCTTAGCAAGGTCTGGTAGTAAAACAAAATCAATTGGCTATTGGCTGTTATAGATAACTGTATAAAATATGTGTCTATAGAGGTATACCATAGTCATCTGTTAATGTCTACAATATTACCTCAGTTGATACTGAAGTGCTTTGGCAATACATGTTCCTGTCCTGTTAATAAAGGAGTGCAGAGTGGAATTAAATTGAAAGAGCGAGAGAGAGCTTTTTGCTGCCCAGATATGGCTTTCTTTGGCGTCAGGCAGCGCTAGAACTACAGAAAGAGAAAGAGACGGACAGGGAGAGACAGAGCAGCATAGAGACAAATACAGAAAAGAGAAAAGCGCTGTCTCTGTGCAAATGTGTGATAAAGCAACAGAGAGAGAGAGAAAGAGAGATTCAAGAGAGGGGGAGGGGGAGAGAAGAAGAGAGAGAGATAAAGGGAGAGAGACATAGAGACAGACAGAGAGAGATGTTTAGAGAGGCATAGGGACAGAGAGACAGAGATAGATAGATATAGAGAGAGACATACAATACAATATACATTTTGTATTCATCAATACACAGGACAAGATGCTACTATCCCTTGTGTCATATTCCAGGGTGAACACTCATAGAAGCCCAACTCAGATTTTATAAGAATTATACAACCACCACCAAATGAACATAATATCAGGTCACACAGTCATAAATCTACAGCATCATTCATCAGGTGGCACCATTCGCTGCCTACTCTAGCCAATAGCACTACGTGGCATATCACTGGGGTTATCAAGTGGGCACCTTCCTTTACTGATGTTGAGTAGGCCCAAGACTCCTCACAAAGGCTCAACAGTGTATTCCAGCATCCTGGAACCACCCCCCTCTATGCCACTACCTCTAATCAGCCCAAATTTACCCTTGCTATGTAATGCCTGCCATCAACCTAGGATAAACCTACCCTGCTGAGAAAAACAGCATAGACCAGTTTAAGATTAATTAATTAATAGAGTAAATAAAGAGTAATGTTCAAGGAAACTGGTGATTTTTAAATTTTAAAAGGTGTACAGACTTTCTGTAGCCACTATATGTTTAACATAATAATTCCTATTCAGCTCATTGTGTGTTGGGCTGCACATGCTGCAAATATAGCATGCAATATTAATTGAGATGTCTCCGGATATCTATTGGTTTGGTATGGATTCAGAGCTACCACTTGCACTTCATTAGCTGCACTTCATTTACTGTTGACTATTAGGAAAGTGATATCTGCTTGGGGCCAGATGGAAACATCTGAAGATCGCTCTACAACCGGATCAACACAGGAGACTAGAAGAAGTTCACAAGTGAGCTGCTTCTTGTGAGGTTTGGGAGAGAGACCCTGGCCACACATTACCTACATCAGAGGTGTCAAATTCAAACTGAGGGCCATGCTGAGGGTTGTGAATAAAATCAGGGGCCATTTATTACAATGATTATTTTTTTATTGAAGAAATATAAGTAGGCTAGTAACTGCAGTAAATTAAAAAAAATATTGCATGCATGCAGAGTTCAAATATTATGGTTTGTCCATGTTTGTGGGTAATTCTGACCAGCAAAACTGATTAATAAAGCAAAATAGTATTTATCAAGTGCTGAACAATGTATTTGTATAAAATAATAACTGCACAATTAAGCAAACCACATTTGCATCATAGTACTTTTGTCTTTAACAAAACAACAAATGAGGTTTTTGTTACCAGCAAAACTGATTAATAAAGCAGAATAAAAATAAAATAAGTCAATGCAACAAGTCATATCTCAAATTGGATGGCTTACTTTGGAAACAACAATAGGGCCTATAATGCCAAACCTAAGCAAAGCAGGCATTGTGCTCTTACCAGACACTCTGCACCTTTTCTTAGAAATGATCTTGTCCATTCTACACAGCAAATACAGCAGTGTTAAAAATACAGTGTTAGGCCTTTTCAGTGTGAAGTGTTCAGGTTTCAGTGTTAAATCCAGCTTATTAACACCACATGTTGTTCATACACCACTGAGCACAGTGTTAAATCAAGGTGTTGATCATAATTAACACCAAACACTAAATCCGGGACATTTGCGTGCAGCACGAGCCACTCATCATAGCCTAATAAATTTCAAGATCTCCGCCATATTGTTCTTTTACCGTCTGGATGCGGCGAGGTGCAGCTGAGCCACACACAAGGTAAATGATTTCCATATTTAGCTATGTTGTGTTAATTCATTATTGTACATAATTCAATCTGTCAAAACACGTTTGTGGTGTCAATTCTGTCAAACTTATTTTGAGAAAGTGTAACGTAGCTAACATTAACTAGCTAACGTTACACTTAACTACGTTAAGCTACGTTAACTTAGTTCATGTGCCCCATCGTCACATTCATTGAAAGTCAACTTTGCTGTCTGCCAAATTTCAGGCGAAAAGAACAGCATTTTGTGCGCAAATTAGTGGTATAAAACAACTAGCTAGTTACCTCAAATCACAATCAATATTAATTTTATTGAACATGTGTTCATGTCCTCAATCCCATTGTCAGACAGCAGTCACGTCTTGTTATCTGGTTATCTAAGCTAGCTGCCTAGCTGTTAAATGAGACATGGAATTGGATAACTTTGTTACAGAAATTTTAATCACCAACTATGTATTGCACAGGTCTGTCTCTGAGAGGATGCTGGTTCAGGTGGGGTGGAAGGGGGCCCTGAAATGGGTCCGAATACCCATGTCAGAGGATGACTGCTATGATTTCTTCAAGTTCATACAAGAAGGTAGGGGCTGCCCACTATTAACACAAGCTAATCAAGAGAGCTCAAGAACTTAGTCAGCCAGTGTTGTTATGGGGCAATTTGAATGTCACATGACGCATTGCATGTATATTCATCATGTCCATGCTATTAAGTGTTTTTGCTCTCAGTTTCAGTGAAATTCGATTTTCCAAACGGAACCCATGTGAACCTGAAAGACTCCTCTGGAGTTGATGTGGACTCTGACGTTTTTGATGAACTAGTGAGAGGTGCTGCTGTATCTTTCCAGGTGTTCACTGAGGAGCACTCTAGTAAGGACCTGCAACACTCCTATCCATTATACATTTTAGTGCATTTAGATGACTGTTTTATCCAAAGTGTTTACAATATGTAGTATGCCCATTTTATCAGTATGAAGAGGAACAACCATATGACTCACTGTAGCGGGTTTAGAGCTAATCTGCAGGACCGGTCACTGCAGTTATGTTGCCATGATGCAGCAATATATTATATCTCAAATATGCCACTGAAGCTTTATTTTTTCCTTTCCCTTGTCCCCATAGCGGAGAATGAGGTCTTCGAGCTTAACATCTGCTCAGATGAATGGGCGTCCTCATCACTTGGGTCACCAAGCTCCACAGCAAGTTCCATGACATCCACATCAAGCAGCTCCACTGTCATTTTGGAGAGCACCAAAACAAGGAAAAGGAAACTGACAGAAGGGCCACCGGACAGTAAGGTGGCAAAAGACGTGAGTTGTTCATATTGATATAACAGTTAGTTCTGGTTCTTGATTACCCCCGGCCCATGAGAGAAGCCATGGCAGGGGGTTATGTCGTCACTGAGGTCACTCGCGCGTGTGTCTGTCTGTGTGTGTGTATGCGCGTCACCAAGATAACTTGAGAACGAAACCTCCGATTCGCACCAAACTTGGTAGACGCGTGGAGGGTGGGACAAGGTAGAACGCTATTTGATCTGGACCCATTCCGTCCACAGGCGGCGCTACAGCGCCCAATTGAAAACTTTAAACAAGCATATCTCAGGCCCTGTTTGACCTACAGTCCTTGCTAATCCATGTTAGAAACCATACCTCCCTTTATTGTGTGATTGGGCTACTGGTGTGGGTGGACTACCGGGCCGGGGGTCGGCACTCGTCGACCCACCTCTTTCTAGTTCTGATTGGCTTGAAGCTGTTATGAAATGCTTCATAACTTGGCTATGACCGCATATCATTTCATTTTCAATATTAATGTGCACCCCCCATTTGAACAAATGGATTACATGTCTGTCGTTATGATTCTGTTGCTTGACAATCCTCGCTTGAGGAACTCATTTGCCTTGCGGAATTGATTAATTGATGCTTCATTTTCAATAAATTGTAATATTTTATATTGCTGTGAGTATATTCTAAACCAATAGAGGCTGTGTCTTAGTGATTTTATAACAGCTAGGGGGGTTTATGTGTACGCTGTGAAATCACAAACACACGGCCTTGTGGTTTATTGCTTATGTTGCTGAGTCAGACATTTTCATGGCAGGTTTACATGTGCATAACATTTTTTTCATGAACTGAGGTTTACATGTGACATCTCTATTGCAGACTGTCTACGTCGCACTGCATCAAAAACCAGGGGGTGAAGACGTATTCAGAGAGTACGACAAAACCAAAAGCCTTTCTGATCAAACAAGAAGGAAGCTCGTCAACATCTTGGTTGCAGACATGGTGGAGACTCATGGGTAAGTGACCACTAAAATAAGTCTACTTCATAAACTGAAATACTTGCTAATTTATCCATCCTCTGTTCTGGACTATTTCACTGGTCATCTTCACAAAGATTGTTGAAATGGTTTGAACTGTATTTTAAACCAAACTTGTGATGTGTCTTGCTATGTTGTAGGAGAATCCCACCTGTCAATGTCCGTGTTACCTATGCCCTTGGAATTGTCACCCTTTTCCCCAATCTGAAGGATCTGTCATCACCAACTGGTTATGTGAGTATTGTAGCAGGAAACTTCATTCATGTTCATTAGGAACCCCTCATTTCGTATCCGGATCTTAATTAGATCGATGCCAACCAACCAAGCCATAACTTCAGAAGGAACTACACTGAGTGAGTAGCCACACCCTTGATAAAGACGTAGTCGAAACGCGTCGGGTTCTCCCTATTGAATAAAGGATTTTAACTTAACACTCAAGAGTGCCTCGGGACCTCCTTCTATGACCGCAAACACACTGCAAGACAGTCAGCTCTTTTTAACTTCAACTACAAATTTTCCCCTTGAAGAGCACCTGAGTTTTTTACTTTGTTTAGCCTACATTTTACCTATGAGCCTTTGAAGCACTCACTCCCACCCTTTCTTTTTCGTACACTGAGTGAGTGTTGCTGCTGGGTTTGTCATTTTTTACTTTGATGCATTTTAATATTGGCAGTGTCTTGTCTGTTATCTTGAGTTGCAGGAACAGTACTACGATCCTCGCAGTGGACAGGGCTACCTGGGCTACAGATTGAAGACTGTGCAGCGCAACATGAAAAGTCACTCCAGAGATGGCGGCGGGAGGAGCAACAAGCCGACTCGCCAAGATGGCCCCAAGAGTCAGCGGGATACCTCTGCATTGGAGCAGCTGTCAGGAGATGAGTGCCGAGAAGCCATGTCCATGATGAAACATTCCACAGACCAATGATTGACAAACTAGACGGCAGTGAGGTATTGAAGGCTTGTGAAACTTTGAATGCATCTAGTGTCACCACTACTTCCTGGGTGAAAAACTATGGAACAGAGTACCAGATTGGACAATTTGTTTGCACCCGAGTTGAAAATGAAATGCCTATTTTCAATAAGATTGTCAATATAATTATCGAGAATGACGAAGCTCTGCTTTTGATGACGAAAGTCGATACATTGTATTTTGATGATCATTTGAATGCTTTCAGCGTTGATGAGGTGGATGATGTGTTCAGTGTCATTAATGTGTCTCATTTGGTGTATTATAGACCCTATGACAGGCAGTTTTCAACTGAAAATGATGAGAGGACTTATATTGTGCCCTGTTGCAGTTTTGTCTGAGCTCCTTGGCAATGTTTTTATATTTATTTTAGCTTTTTATAATGATGGAAAGCAAAGTGCAAGTGCAACATCTGGCCAATAAAGGGGTTCTTTTTGCTATATTTCAGTCTCTCTACATTTCTTTCATCTAGGCCAAGTCAAGGGGGGGGTACACCTAGTGCTGTTATTTACACTCATGGGTGTTGGGTTTCAACACTCATGTTTTGTTGTATCCACACTACACTGGTGTTGATGTATAAAAAGAAGTGTTACTTTTAACACTGTGTTTCTACACCAACACTAGTGTAGTGTGAATACAACACCCCTTTTGTGTTAATTGCTACAAGGTGAGGTGTTAAATCAACTAAAATTGGGTGTTAAATCAACACGAAATTTGGTGTTAATCTTTAACATTTTAGATAGTGTTATTTCAACACTCACTAGTGTGGATGCATATACACACTTTGCTGGTGTTAAAATTAACACTGTGGGTGTTAATTTAACACTGGTGATTTTGCTGTGTAGGCTTAATGTCCTTTGCTATGGCCACTTTCAATACCGAGACCAAATGCTGGTCTGTGAGACGGGATCTGTGGGATGTCTTGTTCAGTTTCATTACGGAGAACATCTGTTCACACGAGTAGGTGCTTCCGAACATAGACATGATACGTGCAGCGTGAAGGTGAAGCTGTGGCATTGATTCGGGGAGTAGAGGTGCAAACTCAGCAACCCCAACTAACTGGTACTGGGTCTTCAGAGCACCGTTACATTGTATTTCAATGAGTTCCAACTGGAGGACGGAATCTGCCAAAATCCAAAATAAATAAATAAATAAATAAACAACCTATAAAAACATTAATATGCCATTAAAAATAAATGTAGGCATTAATTAATTGATAAAATGTGATTGATATTTCGGTTTAATTTGCTTCTGTATTTATTTACCTTTGTATTAATTTCCCTATTTATTTACTTTCCTATTTAATTTTCCCTTTTATGTATTTTTTTAAAGTTATTTCTTAAGTTATTTCCCTTTGCATTCCCCCCTATTTATTTCTCCAAACTTATTTATTCCTGTATTATTGTCTTTATACATTTCTTTTTACATTTCCTTTTACATTCCTTCATGCATTTCTTTTTCATTAAGCAAATGAAGGGGCTGTCATTCAAAGGTCATGAGGTCAACTTTTTGCCTATTGATTGATTGACATCAGAGTGCATATGACATATGACTATACATGCCTTGGGGGTGCGTTCAGCCCGACAAAAGGTAGCAAAACCGTGGTGTGTTGAACACCCTGTTGTGTTACGCAAGTGTTGCAACTATGGCAGCTGAGAAGGCCATTCTTTGAGAATTTTCAGAGCCTGATGAAATCGGTTTAAATACATGTTTAATACTACAACATACTTAAGTTGGAACCATTGTGCGCACTGCCATTTTAATACGGCGGTGTTTGTACACACGTCGCTGCTGATTGGGTAACACCACTCACCACTCACACGCACCAAACGAGAGAAAACGTATCCCAAAGACAGTTAACCATTTCACACCATTTAGAGGAAACATGTCGTTCAACCCGGAAACCGTAGCAAAACGTTGCACACCGTTGTTAAATTGAACGTGCCCCAGGCTCACTACAGAAATAGCTACCTCCAGTCAGGAGATCGCTGGAGAACTGAGGTGTTTAGCTGATCTAGCTGAAACTAATACTGTCAGTCAGGACTATTTACCTTTTCGTGTGGACGCTGTGACTGACAGTGTGTTTCAATTAGCGGCATACACGGACACAGAGGTTGACCCTTTTGTTTTAAACAATTTTGAGGAAGTGGCTCATCGCCTGAACATGTCCATATATCACACCGATAATGCTGGGACAGTTGGGCGCCCTCCTCATATGCTGCCTGCAGAAGCCCTGGAAATATTTTTGCTCATGGGTCTGTCTGTCCGTGACAGTGCAAGGCTTTTTGGGGTTGGTGAAAGAACAATTCACCGTCGGATGGCAGAGTATGGCATGAGGTGAGTTTGCTTGTGAGGTCTCGGGGTGGGTTGCTGTTGCGGTAACTTAGGGTATGACAGTAACACAAATACTGAACTAACGTTAGCTGAGCCATTTTGAAAAATGTACAATTTTGAAATTGACCTGACTTTTATTGCAACCAGTATGCTCTGATGAAGGCTGTTGAGCCGAAACGCGTCAGCATATTTTGTATGCAAGCCATTTAATAAAAGTGAAAAGTGAGTAATCCGAATTTTGTATGTGGGATGTGGGAATATGGGATGTGGGATGTGAATATGGGATGTGCTACCCCCTCTCTTTTTATTCCTTTATTCATATATATTTTTGGGCTCAGCACTCCTCTGCTCATTTGGTTGAAGCGCACTCTTCCTCTCCATACTAGTACTATATTAATTTATTTATATGAATTCCGCTTTGAGTGTGTTCAGTTTGACAGCATACACTTTGGTCGGGAATGGGATAGTGACTGTGTCACTGACTGACTGGCAAGTAGGTAAGTGAGACAAGTTGCCTTGGCGCATCTGGCCCTCCCATAGACGCAGTTTCATTGAAACGCCTTTACAGAGTCTTGCATTTCAGTGATCAGCTGCTTTCGACCCTGGAGTTTTACATTCCGGCCATAGAGATGCTCCATTACGTCACATATAAACGCCAAGTCACTCAGCCACTTTTCATCCTCAAGCTCTGGGATGACATTTTGTTTGCTTTCCATGAAACGAGCGATCTCAGTGCGGATATCAAAAAAACACTTTTCCCTGACTCAACTTCCTCTTAAAGTGCCCTGAATTGCCAGTGATTCAAGCCCTGTGAACGAATAAAGTTCACTGTTTTGGTCAACTGTCAACACCTTTGAACAGAGGACTTCCTGGTGGATGATGCAGTGGTAGGTTCCCCGCACATCGCAGGTGCACCATCCATTGTCAGCCCAACAAGTTTATTCCACTGCAATTCTGTTTCGTTGATGCACCGCTCCACTGTCTTCAGTGACAGAAAACATCCACCCCTCGGATGAATATGGAAAACTGGGCAGTGTCCAAATTTCAAACAAATTCCTTGGCTTTGGTTTTTAGCTCATCCACCCGACCAGCCACGATATTTTGGGAGAGGCTGATATTCGCAAATGCCTGCTTCTTGTCGAGACATAGAACATCACATACCTTTTCAATGCAATTTTTAATAAACTCTTCCTCTGTGAACGGCTTGCATTGCTATTTCCTCCGCTATTATATAGCTTGCCTTCACAACTGTTGATGCGAGTAAACATGTTTTGCTGTTGTTGAAGGTTGTGTTATAATTCTTTGACTTTTTGCAGCCGCTGTTCCATGTCCATAATGCTCCATAATGCTCATGCTTCGTTTCGAAATGCCTCCGAAGGTTATACTCTTTGAAAACTGCCAATGACTCTTGACATACGAGACATATTGGCCGCGGACCGTCATGTCTGGCCCGCAGGCCTTGATACTGACATACAGTATGTGCCCTACATGGTGGAAAGGCAGCCAACACTATGAATGAGCCAATCCAGTAGACCCTCCCAGCTAACAGAGTTGTTTTAACAGGCAGGGCTGTACGCTTACTGTTTTGGATGGTAGCACTGTTGCGAGCAAGCTAAAAAAAACAACACTTCATCTATAAAAAAACCTTTTTGTCTACCACTTTCCATTCAACAATAGAGATACTCCTTGACTTACTGGGCTCAGCTTTAATTAACTAACTTCTTTATATTATCTGGCACTGTAAAGAAATCAAAAGCCTCCCACAAGTCTGTGTGGTACTGCCCTGAAAGCATTTGCAAGATCCAAAAATACTACATGAAGATTTCTTTTCTCACACCTAGCTGACTGTATTTGGTGCCAAATCATACTAGTGTGCTCTAAACACCCAGAAAAGCCTGGAATTCCAGCTTTTTGCACACCAAAGTTTTAATTAGTCTATTCTTTAAGTAACGAGACAGCCTCTGTGCCACAAGAAAATCTTCCCTTCAACATTAAGTAAGCTGATAGGACTAAACTGATTTATTTCTACAGAGTCCTTGTCTTTGGGAATGAAAATCCTCCCTGCTCTACGCCACACTTTCGGAATACACTGTTTGTTCCAGGTTAACTTCATAATCTTCCATAAAAACTTAATAAAAAAATGTAATGCTACCAAAGTTCTCTGCTCTCCTTAATGCAACCAATCACTCACATCTGCCTGCAATATATTTATGCCTTCTTTCTCAACTTCCGTTGCCTTCCTCCACTGCCTCCTAAGTTGCCTTCTCACCTGGGGTGTCTATTGCTTGTTGTTGCCTGGATTTAACTTCCTTGACACCTTCCTTCCTTCTTTTTTCAAGGACATCAACCTCTTAAAGGGTAATTCCAGGATTTTTCAACCTGGCCTCTATGTCTACAAAATCGCTTTTCGTACCTTTAAAGTAGATCCCAAAAGTTTTGGAGTTGCTCCGGTCGATTGGCTCAACCGGCAGTCGCGTAACCGCGGCTCAAGACTCCAATGTAATCCAGTGGGCATGTTTATGTCATGTCTAAGGTCTATTTCTGTAGCGATCCTTTCAGTAATGTTGTCAGACTGCGATGTTTGCAGAAAACAAATAAGGTACTGTGGCAACACCACAAATTTATATTTTAATTGCAAATATTGAGTTAGTTAATAAAAAGTATTTTTATTTGCCTACAATCTTTGTCCTGTGTTTTATTATGATCATAATCATGATAACTAATTAAAGGAAAAATCACAAAATCATTCAATGATCATGAAAATTCAAATTTTTAATTTTCATTGAAATTTGCATATTGATGATTCATTCACTTCATTAATTATGACGCATTGCTCTCCCCTACACGAAAGTAGATAAGCTGCTTTTCTAAGTAAAAAGTATTGGTATCGGTATCGGTATTGGCAAAACTGGCCCTGTATTTACTTGGTATCGGATCGATACCAAATTTTGCAGTATCGCCCACCCCTACCGTCAGTGGCAAAATCAAGCACTTTTAGTGGATGTACTTTGACCGCCTGGACATGCCCGGACATGCCCGCTGGATTACATTGGAGCGCCGTTACGCGACTGCCGGTTGAGCCGATCCACTGGAGCAACTCCAAAACTTTTGGGATCTACTTAAAGGTATGAAAAGTGATTTTGTGGACATAGAGGCCAGTTTGAAAAATCCCGGAATTACCCTTTAAGCTTGTCTAACACCCTACTCAAGTCACTAATAATAATTTCCCATTTCCTATGTTGGACTAATGTTGTCCTTTTTTGGTTGGCTGACCTCTTTGTTTTCCTCGGTGCTAGAACCTGCCTCCATGGCAGGGGGTGCTGATGTCCTGCGAACTGTGGTTTACTTGCTGCCGCTGGTATGAGGGTTCACTTGTTGCAGGAAGAGGACGGTTGTTTACACCATCCTCTTCTTGCAACAAGTCAACCCTCTTGCTTTCACAGACCACCTTTGTCCACTGTCCATTTCAGAGCAGGACTTCTCCTTGAGCTAGACTTTAGTTTTCTGGTTAAAAAAAGGTCTATTTCTGTAGCGATCCTTTCAGTAATGTTGTCAGACACTTGTCAGACACACGAATAACAATCTGAGCCTGTCCGTGGCAAAATCAAGCACTTTTAGTGGACGTACTTTGACCGCGTTTATATGCCCGTACAGATTACGTTGCAGCCATTGAGCTGCAACTGCCGGCTGAGCAACTCCGAAACTTTTGGGATCTACTTAGCGGTATGATAGGTGATTTTGTGGATATAGAGGCCAGGTTGAAAAATCCCGGAATTACCCTTTAAGAAATAATTATCAATGCGGGATCCCTGTGTTCCCTCTAACAAGCACCTCCTCCTCCCTTGGTAAATTTTGAGGCTCTTTAAGGTTGTTACCTTCTGCCAGCCACACAAGCAAACCTGAAGCTTCTTCCCATCTAGCTCTGAAAAATAATGGCTTCTACTGACATGTTCTCCCTACTCGTAGTCTTATGACTAATGACTTGCAAATACTTCACACAAGATATCACCCCAGTCTGCCAGATGGGGGCACTACTAAAGGCCCAATTTCAAAACCTTGATCGGCCATAACTCATGTATGTGTCCGATTGACATGAAACTTGGTACGCTTGGTACACACTGTACCTATCCTACCTTTTTTCCCCGAAGGCTTCTTCAGTTTTGACCTTTCAACACTAAACTTGGCACCTATCTATAAAAATGGTACATAAACGGGCCTTACTGGAGAAACAATATGGCTGCCAGTGACCAATGAACTTGACAAAGGGCATGGACTTCTGTGAAGTTCAGCAAAAGTGTTTCTGATTGCCCAATCGGGTGAGCTACAAATACTGAAAATGTGTAATGTGATGTGATCTAATGTGATTGATTGAATTTCACAAAATTGGTGGACATGCTTCATGTCCAAATATTTGTCGAAATTTGAAGTTTGGTTGGCTGAAGTGTTGCCTAGGATCATTTAGGTGTTTGGGTTTGCACAATCATTATGAAACTTGGTATAGATGGTGTGCAAATGCTTCATAACAAAAGCCCTGCCAGATGGGGGCCGCTATAATTAAAGCTTACATTTTTAAGTGAAATCAAGTAGGTGAGTAGAGTCAGTTGGGAAAATAATCGGATATGACGTTAACCAATCAACGGTCAGACCTTTGGGGAGGAGTTTGGCACTCACATAAAATGCAGGTGAGAAACCTGGTCCATTTGGTGCAGGTGAAAGAATGCTGTGTATAAACCTGCTTTTAATGTGTACATTTTACATTCATTGTTAGTCAAACCCAAGAGTGCCTTGCCTTGTCATGATAAAGACTTTCTGATTTGGAGAGAGAGACATAGAGAGGCATAAAAAGAGAGACACAGATGGATAGAGATTCATAGAGGAGATAGACCTGGAGAGACAGTGAAAGGAGAATGAAGCCAGGTTTCCATTCAAATCAACTCGATTTCTTCCAGCGAATGTGTTTTATTGGGATGTGAGGTGTGAGCAGATTAGCTTTATGAAACATTACACTCTATTGACTCAGTTTATACACTTTCACTTCTCCGAATACCAATAAAGAATATATTTACACTGCCAACAGCAGTGCATTGAAATTTATAGTATACATATATACCTGCACAAATGTTACATTTGCATTTATGCTTTTTCTGTGTCTGTAGGTGTGTGTGTGTGTGTGTGTGTGTGTATATACCCATACATTCATACCAACACTATAATTGACACTGATTCACTCATACATGCACTAACACTGAAGGTTATATAATATTTATATGTATGTGTGTGTGCGTGTCTGTGCCATAAAATACAAAAATATACAAACACAATACATGACATAGATTTGCACACACACAGTACACATGAATACATGTATAAACATTTATGTTCAAGCATTATCTTTCTGTAAGTGTATGTGTGTGTGTAAGCGTGTGCATGTATGCATGTCTGTGCATGCATGCACAGGTCTGCGTGTGTGTGAATGTGTGTGTACATGCGGTAATGCGCTGCTGCTCGGTCGTTTAGCTTGTTGACACTTTGGGGTCAGAGCCATGCAGGGTGAATGGTGTTGGCTGACAGCGTGGAACCTCTTCATTATCCAGCCATAATGTTCTCATCGCCGTCGGCTTCTCGCCTCCCTCCGCTCCCATCCCTCCATCCCTCTGCCCCCACTCCCCTCACACACACACACACACACACACACCCTCGATCATTCTTCTTCTGCCCTTTCCCTCTGCACCCGCTCCCCTTACCTTGCTATTCTCTCCCCGCTGCTATTCATTGCTGTCGATTCGTCCTCCAGCTCCTTTTGTCTTTTTATTCTCTCTTTCTCTGTCCATGTATCTGTTTCTGCCTCTCTGTCTGTCTGTCTGACCCCATTCCACTGAAGTTATCACTTTTTCACTGCTTCATGCCTCCTTCTCGTCATTTTTACCTTAATTTGTCAATTCAGTTCGATTCAGTTACTTTGACCATGACTGATTATGAGAAACAGAATTGCAGAAGCAGTATACAAATTGTACATTTTCAGAAAGACAGCAAACAGATTATACATTCAAATTAGATTGAAATGATAAATTATTTGGCTTGAAAACATGTACTATAAAGTAGTTATATAATTTAAGTAATAATTTGAGACATTTTCATATAAATAAATATAGCTGCAAGCGGGAATTTGCAGGTTAGGCCCAGAAAAATACTATACTGTAAGCCTAAATGGAAAAGAATTGTGGCACCCCCTATTGGACAATTTTAAGATCATTTTACAAACTTAGTTCAGCATAAATATCTGCCAAGTTGGTGATGTTTGGACAAACTGTCATTGATTTGTGGCCAAATTTGCATCAGGCCCATGCACGTTTGGAACTGGTGGCACCCCCTATTGAGCATTTTACACACGTGGTTCAACATTGTTATGAAACATATCCTGCGAGGTTTGTAAAGATTGGACAAGCAATTTCTGATTTTAAAGTCTGATTTGTGTTATGAGGGGCATGGCCTATCCAAAATCAAATTTTTGGGCCTTAATTACAGCGCCACCATCTGGCCAATTGGGCTCATGTTTCTTGGGAAGAATTTGCACATAATTTCCAGTTAAGTTTCATGGTTTTAGCTCATTCCAGCTCATGACAATTTGAGACGCGGCATAAGACAACAAAGAATAACAAACCGGTACAAACTTAATAGGGTTCTACCCCTTCAGGGTTTGAACCCTAAATATCTGTTTAGCTACTACTTATAGTCAAGTGATTCAACCTCTAGCCAGTTCATGAGGTCTTTCTTGGGAAAAATCCTCTGACGCACAAGAAGTGATGTGTTTTACACTTCCGGTTTGTTTCAAAATAAACAGAAAAAGAACTGGGTAGTTAGCTTGAGCAGTGATAGCCACCATGGCTGAACAAATAAAGAAAAGAGCGCCACCTATAAAAAAAATTTTAAAAAGAACATTGCCACATTCACATCATATTGGATTGACTGTAAATACGAGCTGCTGACTGCGGAAAAACAAAACTATCCGTATAGTCAAACTAATATAAACAATTCTACGTAAATAAAATAAAGATTATTTTGCATGTGGGCAGGTGAAAATGCACAAACACTTCCGTGTTGCAGAAACAAGACGTCTCATTCTTTTATTTCTTCCGAATGAAAATGAAAAACAGGATCTTACCACTTGAATTATTTGGTTTGGAAACATGTACTACTAATAGTACATAATCACCAATATGTCTAATAACATAAAACAGTTCCAGAATTTTGTTGTTTTTGTCGTTAAATTCTTTCTGTCTCTGTCTTTCAGGGCTCTACCTTCCTCCTTCTGACCTTCCCCCTCCACTTTGATGTCACCCTCCTCTTCAGTCTCCACCACCACCACGTTCTCTTCATCTTTGCCTGTCATTTCTCTTTTCAGGCGTTGCTTTAGCCCTGACATTTCCCTCTCCTCAGTCTGAGTCGTATTTTCACTTCAGTCTTTCTCCCCAGTTCTCATTCCTCTTTTGACTGCCAACTTGCCTCATTCTCTGCCGCTGCTTTCTTTCGACCCTCCACTCCTCTCCCAGCCACTCAATACTTTCAATTTACTCTCCTCCTCTATAATCTGCCACTCCATTCATCCCGTGCTCTCTTTTATTATCTCTCCCTATCGTCCTCCTCCTCCTGTCCTCCTCTTGCTGTCGGCTTGTTTGAGGGATAGATTCGAGGATCCTCTTTCTCCTCTTTCTCCGTACACTCAATACCTCATATATGCTTCCACTTCCACTCTTGGATGTGTTGGTATGGTTATGTATGGGTATTGTGTGCCCTTGTGTGTATGCATATCAGTGTTTCTTAAGACGCCAGAGGTGATAACTGCTAAAGTGAAACATTACTGTACTGTAGGGCATTGTCTGCCAGCAGTTTCATTTTGCCTTGGCATATATAGATGTAAGTGTCTTGAACTCCTATATGCGAAATAACAATATTTGCTCTTTTGTTGAAGATGTGGTGGGAAAAAAACACTGCTAGGGAATCTCCCATTAATGTGAAGTCGGGCTAAGATTTGATGACTGGGAGGGGTATTTGTGTTTCTCACACCTTTCAATGGCTATGGTTACATGCACAGAGAATTTCCTTTAAAGAAAATCCACCCTCCCGACTGTTATGTACCATCAATCTGCGATGCTCACTGCTCTCCAGGAGTTGTTTTGTGATGAAGTGTTGCAATTTATTTTTTCGGTGTTGCCTACTTTCAACCTGCCTCGTTTACTGTCACGGTCCCAGCCATGCCACCTGTTTTCCCTATGTCCTTCTTCCCCCTTGTGTTTCCAGTGCGTCTATGTCTGTCCTGTGTGTGTATGTGTTGGTGGGCGTGGCCTCCGGCACCTCCCCGGCTTCATCATCTACCTCTCTCCCACCTGCTCTGCTCTCACACCTGCGGTTCATCAACAATCACTTACAGGATAAGAACCCCGGCTTTCCACCCACTCATCAAATCAAATCAAATCAAATCACATTTATTTGTATAGCCCTTAATCACCAATTACAGTCCCTAAGGGCTTCACAGTGCCCAACATGTGAAAATAATAAATACCAGATCGTTGATTCAGCCACTGTGGTCAGCTAACGTTCCCGGCCAATTGATAAGTGAGTGATTCCTAACTCTGTGTGTTCCTTGCATTCTAACCGTGTCTCTCCTCTACCTCAGGATCTCTACCCGCCATACCACTCCTTTGCCTGCCTGTTTGCCCTCTCATCATCTGTCTGCCCTGCTCGCCACGCTCACCACCAGTCCCTCCAGCTTCTCCCCACTTTCGCCTCCTGCTCCTTTCCTTGTCTCTGCCCCAGTCTCTCCCTGGATTCCCCTCAATAAACATTCATCGTTTTCCTCCTAGTCTGGGTTTTGCATTTGGGTCCACCAGTGATACCGTGACATTTACTTCCACTTCAGTCATTTCCTATGTTTCCCAGAATGCCTTTCAACAACCCCCCCCCCCCCCAGAGAAACGGAGTGAACGTGTAGCTTTCAATCAAAGGTGGACATATGGGAATATTAATATAGCTAGCTAGCCAACTAGTTTGTGAACATTGGGGCAATAGCCATGCCCCTTACTCAAAACATGTCTTGTCATCTATTAGGGGTGGGTTAAAAATACCGAAAAAACGGTATTAAATCGATATTCAGTTGTGGGAACGATTATCGATACATTAAACGCCATACCGGTCTTTTAAAATGCATTTGACTTCAACCGTGTGTTCGTTTTCTGTTAGTCTCGCGTGGTTTACTGCTTAGTGCAACGTTATTAGTCAAATCGCGCGATATCCAGACCATGCTGCCTGCCTCAGAAACAAACAAACAAGCATGGCGAACTCTGAGGCGGGCCCTAATCTGAAGTCGCCATCACATCTAAAAGCCGATGTCTGGCAGTATTTCGGCTTCAAAAAGAAAGAAAATGGTCAAGAACTGGACAAAAACAATGCCGTGTGCAAATTATGCAAAATGGAACTGAGATACACGGACAACACAACAAATCTCCGGAGCCATTTGACGAGGCATCACCCAGAGTACAAAGAAGCAATCAAGCCACCGCAACAAGGCTCGCTGGAAAAGGCATTTGAGACCAAGTTTCTATCCACATCTCCCCGTGCAGAGAAGATTACTTCGGCTCTGGCAACTTTTATCTGCAAGGATCTCCGGGCGTACAGCGTGGTTGAAAATGTTGGTTTCAGAAACCTTGTCAAGACACTCGAACCACGCTATACCATACCGACACGGAAACAACTAAGTCAAGTAACTATCCCAAAGCTGTATGCAGAGGTTAAAAACAACGTTGCAACCGCATTGAAATCAGCAGAGAGAGTTGCCATCACTTGCGACAGCTGGACGAGCAGAGCTACGGATTCATAGTTTCATGGACTTTACAGTTGAGTTTAAAATGTCCAGATGTTTTATTTAGACAATCACTCTTTTATTTTTAAATGCACTTTAGTTCAGAGAGGTGTTTTTTCAATTTATATTCTATTCAAATTGCACAAAAGCTATCATTGTGTTTAGATAGCACTGAGTTTATATCTAGCAGTCATCAGTGTCCATGGATGTAGGTGTGGCCTGGTCTGGTTATTCTGGACTGATCTGGGTCTGGCCTTGTCTGATTATTCTGGTCTGGGTCTAGCCTGGTTTGATCTGGATCTGGTCTGGGTCTGATGTGGGTCTGGTCTGGTCTAGTTGTTTACATTTGTATTACTATTTTTGTTTACACTGGTTGGCTGCTTGTGATTTGAATTGTTGTTACACACTGTGAGCACAGTGAGCACTAGGTGTTAACCAGGTTGAATGTGCATAGCATGCACCATAAGCCAAATGTACAGACCTATTATTTGCAGTACAACCAATGTTCAGATTTGAGTTGTGTGGGTCATGTTTAAATAAAAAAGCACATGATGTTGTATAACTATTTGCTTTATGGTCAGTTCTTAATTCTAATTATTTTGTAATAATGCACCAGGTTAGAGGGTTCCTTGTACAATTTAGCCTACAGCATTAGTTATTTAAAAATCTTTCATTATCAAAGCAAAATTATACTAAAATATCGTTAAAATACCGTTATCGAACCGTATCGAATCGGGACCTTGAGTATCGAAATCGTATCGAATCGGCAGGTCAGGGACGATACCCAGCCCTATCATCTATTGAGGCTACTGTCGGTGGAGAAATTGGAATCTGCCTCTTCTGCAATGGATTTCTCCCTGTGTGATTGTTGAATGTCTCTTGTCGTCCAGGGCTGAAGTTTAACCTAATGTATTTCGGGACCAATTACCCACTTCTACAGCAGTCGGGAGGGAAACAGCACACGGGATTACCTTGAGGCGCTGTAGTCTTTTTATTACAATCTCCGCAACACTTTTATGTGGAGGGTTAAATGCGACAATATTATATAAATAAATCATTAAATAAAAGGAGAAATATATGAACAATTAATTAATTAAAATGGGGAATATAATATATATTTAATTGTTCATTTCCACATTTATTTAATTATTTCCATATTTAATGATTTATTTATTTCATGGTTGCTGGTCTGTGTGTGCATTTTGAAATGTAAATCTGTCAACTCCAAGTCCATCAAACCCTGTGGGAGGGCCTTGCGTCTGATTGGTTGGTCAAGTTAAGTCGATTGCTTTTGCCTGCATCCTTCCTTGTTGCTTTGTTTTTATTACAAAAAAATGGCGGATCCTACCCGAGGTCTTAGTTCACTTAGTTAGAAATATGTTAGCATTAGCAGAGTCTAATATTGCAAACCCTGATTCAGTGGACAGGGTTTCTGTTGAATGTTAATGCTTGCTCAACGACTTGTGGAGTGGACTGTGTGGTCGGAGTTTCTCAGGGCCTCTTGGAGCGCCCGTTCTATGCTATTTCACTATAGCGCCCAAGTGCGCCGATCATTAAAAATGCATTAAAAAAACAGAAAATCTAGTTTTGAACTGTGTTGTAACCGTAAAATGTAACCGTAACATTTTTGTCGTACATTGACAATTTTGTAGTTTTTTCTGGGTTTCATTTTCTTATTGCCGTAGTCCTAAAAATGGCTGCGCCGCCTAAGCATCCCCGGTTTTACAACCTTATGGAAGCTGTCAGGATATGCTGTGAAACAGATTCAGAAACGACATGTATCATGGAAAGTGACGATGACATTGTGAGTTTTTGAAATCGCTTGTTCGTTTGAAAAAAACAACAAATCAACTTGATTACATAGCGGAACCTACCTAGTCACTACTGCCGGAGAGGGACACTGTTTCCCGGGAGCGAGTGCATCGAAGAGTCCATCAGGAGGACTTTATGCCGAGTTTTCTCCTTATATTGACTCTCTTTGTGCCTTTGATTAAGTACCACACATACTGTGTGCTGCAGCAGTTTTTGTCATATCGTCTCTTTGCACGTTTTACAGACTCACCCAGAGCGTCTCTGGCAATTTGATGCGCCAGCTCCAGGCGCTCCCGGATGTGTTGAACATACTCAAGGGCTGAAGGGGCTGTGTCAGGGTCCAGAGGTAGGCCAGCTACCAGGTCCACCGGCTCACTCACTTCTCGGCCAAACATCATTAAGTTGGGAGTGAAAGCGGTTGCACTGTGTTTTGTCACTCTGTAGGCCATTACAGCATAGGGGATCATGAGGTCTGTAGAATATAATTCAGAAAACCACGTTTCCTTGTGACATCTGTAGATGAGATTGGTTCTCTGAGAGTAATCCTTTAATTGTTTTATTATCTCCTGTTTTTGGGTTACTCTTGGGTCAATCCCACACCTCTGACTTCTTTCCCTTTTTATTGCTTTGTTACCTTAATCATTTAGTGTTTTATTGTTTTAGTGTAGTTAGTTTAGACCTATATAAGCTCCTCTGTAATGTCTGTATGTTGAAGAAGGTTTGCCACCACACTATCACTGATGTGGTCTTGCATTCTTTCTTCTTTTCTTCTGTTGTGGACAGAATCTTTTGCAGGGTGGCATTGAATCTTTCAGTCTGGCCATCAGACTGAGGTCAGAAGGGTGTGGTGTGCGTTCTGTCGATACCGAACAGCGTGCACATTTTCTAGAACACTTCCAATTCAAATTTTCGGCCTTGGTCGCTGTGTAGTGTCTGTGGTGCTCCATAATGACACACCCACTCTGAGGCCAGCACTTCAGCCACAGTTACAGCCTACTCATTGGGTAGGGGGGAAGCTTCCACCCATTTTGTGAAATAATGTTGTATCACAAGCACATAACAGTTTTTGCGCTGTCTCATTCAGTGCCCCCATGATGTCCAAGGCGATGTGCTCCATGGGCGCTCCCACTCGAACAGTACCCATGGGGGCTTGTGGTGTCTTTAGGGGCCTGGCTTTGGATGTGTAGCTGGTACAGGTGCTGCACCAGAGGGCGACACCCTCTCTCATCCGGTACCAGAAGTATTGTGTCTTCAGCCAGGCAACAGTGTGCTCCACCCCAAAATGTCCACCTATCTGCCCGTCATGCATTTGTCTCATGACATCAGGCCGGAAGGCACGAGGCAGCACAACTTGTGGGTAGAACTGGGTGTCGTCCAGGCAGTAGAACCGCCTAACCAGTATTCCATCTCGGATGTAGAGCCGCTTCCACTGGGTCCAATATGTCTTTGTGGCTGGGCTGCATGGGGAGACTGTTACCCATGGGGGCGATCTCTGTTGGCCTCCATTCTTGTCCTGATAGGTGCAATATCTGGATCGGTTTCCTGGGCCTGTTGCAGCTCCTCTGGGGACCAGCCGCAGAACAACTCAGCGTTGTTGGTCTTAGTCCGGAAGATTCTCTCAGGGGGCTTTAAAGGGGGGGTATTGTACTAATTTTGGGCTATTTAAACTGTTCCTGGGGGTCTTTACAAGACGTTTGTGAAGTCTATATCAAAAAAAATCCTAAAACCAGTTTCTGTGGTGTGTGTTTCAGTCTCTCATTTTCTCCATTGTAAAGAACAGGCTGTTTTGAGGGCGTGTAGGTTCATTACATACAGTGCTCATTACATACAACCTACACGGAATCGCCTGGTGGAGGCAGAGAGCACAGCGCCCATGCTGCTCAAGGTAAACAAATAAGCTTGATGCAGAAATCTACCATAACCATGGCCGCTCCAGAACCAACACTGAGACCAGACATGTTTGAGCCGGAGTCTGACCCAGAATGGGAAGAGGCAGCTGAGGCGGTTCCACTTAGTTTCTCACTGATAACAATTATGTGTAATATTGTACTTTCCTGCCTTGTGTTTGTGGATGTGGATGTGTGAGCGACACTCTCTGCTGTAGCCGGTCTATTTATGGCTCATGGCCATAAGCTTATTGAATACAACTTGCAGACAAGCTAGGATTGACAATTTTGTTGAGCTAGTTAACCAATATATTATTGGATGCAATCTATTTGCATCCAAACAGCGCAGCCAAACAACCAAACATGATTGTACTAATGGTGGCTAAAGTTTACCAAGCCTGACACGTTCGACAGACTTATAAAACAGACACTGGTCCCAACAAATAACTTTAAGATGAGTCCTGACTCCAACCAATAACTTTACTTTTACTGACTCCAGCTTTAGTTTTCTTACTTCTTCCAGACCCAACAAGCCCGTGGCTAGCCCTGAATAACCAGCAGTTGAATATACTAACCAGACTAATTTGGTAAATTAAATCAAAACATGGTGACACTTACACATTCCAATTTTGCAGATGGGTCACGTACCTTATGAATTGCTCCATTTTTAAGCTTCAATTTAGATGCTAATCTTGCTGTTGCTCAAGCAGTCTGAGGACTGATCATCACACAGAAAAAAACTGTAGCCGTTGCCGTTAAAAATAAAATTAATCCACTCTGTCCTGCATTTTCACGTGTTGGGAGACTGTGCAGGGATCTATGTTGCTGCCTGCATCCTACAAAATAATAACTGGAGCTTTGATATATCTCCTGATTGTTTCTCCTGTTGTTTTAGCTTCACTCGTCGGAAAGTAATGGTGCATTCCAGTGTACTCGGAAAAAACGGCGTCCGAACGTGATATGCGCTTCTCTTCACTAATGGCGCTGTAGTAGTTGATGTTGAGTTTAGATGCATGTAACATTCTGAGACTTACCATACAAACATGAGTTTGCTGCGGGCGATTATGTTTTCCCGGGCAGATGCACTGGAACACATTTAGGCCCAATCCCATGTTCTTATTTTCACCCCTACGCTCGGCTTGGCCCTAGGGCTAGAAAATATCTCCCTAAGTATTGGGACAACCCTTAGATGCTGATACGTCATCGATGACGTTTACATAAGCAGACGGGACAAGTTTGCTATCGGAGATTACTATGGCAATAATGGTATTATCACCGTGACATTTGCCGTTCATCTGATGGAGATAGAAAAGCATGGACACTCGCGATTCGTTCACAACTTATACGTTTCACGCTACCAATCGATCAAACAAGTCATCAAATAAAAAAGACCACTGCTTCATTACCAGTCCACTTCATGACAGAATAGCATTAGCGGTGCTCTGTAGTCTAGCAAGCCGTGCTCCTACCGTTACCCTGCCAGTCTGCACTGATATTAGAGGAGCCGTAACAAGTGCAGCAACTTCGCTGATGGACTTTAGTTATATTTTGGGCGTCATATGCCAGCAAAGGGGGAAATGCGACATGGAAATATGTCAAAATGCGGGACTGTCATGCACAAATCAGCCTAAAACAATGTTGTAACGTAACTAACTAGCGAAGTAGAGACATCGGCATATTAGCGATTTTTTTGTTATGCTTGTTATAAAGAAACGGTCCATAATACATTGAAACGACATTAAAATAAGATAATACCACGGTTAGAATATTTTTAAAATCTTTATTAACGAAGAAAATACTACATTTGTGGTTCACTTCGGATGGTAGTGTAGCAGTCCCCATGATCTTCCTGTTGATTCGCAGGGCATTCTGGGAGATTTCTCGTAGCCCTTGGTTTGAAGTGTGCCTCTGAAAAATCTCCGTTACTTGGCCCTACCCCTCAATCACAAGAGTATTGGGACGACCCTACCCCTTCACGTGAACGCGCAAAACGGAGGGGTAGGGCCAAGGGGTGAATTGGGATAGGGCCTTAGCATCACAGGAAATAGTGGAACATTTGGGTCAGATAATTTCTTTATCTCAACCTCTTGTCAAATTAACAATCAGTGATATATTACAGAAGCATGGCAACTCCGTTAGTGAAGCTACCATCAACGAAGTAGTGAATGCTGTAATGGACAGCAATATTCTTCTTAGTACCACTGGGAAAGGCTCAGAGTTGGGTTCAGCTAAGCGTAGGAAAACATATGTTGAAAGAAACTTTCCTGTTGTTAGACCAGTACAATACATTCTGGAGCCAGGACACACTACAGTATATGTCCCTATACTGCAGATGATTCAGGAAGTGTTCAAACACACTGACATTCTTGACAAAATTCAGGAATCTAAAAATGCACCACCGGGTCAGTACAAGAGTCATCGTGATGGGTCATTTTTCAAAGAAAATGACATGAAATCATCAGAAGAACTTAAACTATCACTTTTCTTGTACATTGATGAAGTACATCGCTCTGCTGCCTCGAGGCGACTGGTTGCCCCGTCAGAGTTCCCTGCGGCCAATCTACACGGTCACGGCTCTTCTCTGTCCTGGCCCCGCAGTGGTGGAATGAACTCCCCACTGATGTCAGGACAGCAGAGTCCATCTTTCGCCGCAGGCTGAAAACCCGCCTCTTCAGGAAACCCTACCCTGACCCTTCCTCTTAGCCTTGCCTATTTGTCGTCAATTATGTGTCTGAGCTCTTGTTTATTGGCTCTTGTTTATTTGATACACTTATTTGTCTTAGCTCTTGTTTATTTGGTTCACTTATTTGTCTTAGCTCTTGTTTATTTGATTCTCTTATTTGTCTCATTTGTTTAAGATAAAGTAGGTTGCTAACTTATTGCACTCTTACCTTAACACTAGTTATGCTCTTAGTTGCTTGTTGAGGAAGGAAATGCACTTATGATTTCTGGTGACTAGTAGTTTTCTTGCCTACCTATGTTGAATGCACTTATTGTAAGTCGCTTTGGATAAAAGCGTCTGCTAAATGACTGTAATGTTATGTAATGTAATGAAGTTGAACTGGCAAATCCATTGGGCACTTCAAGAAAAATACACAAACTGTGCTGTGTGTATTGGGTCTTTGCTGATCTACCCAGTAAATACAGATCTGCTTTGCACGTAATTCAGCTTGCAGTGCTGTGTAAATCACCAGACCTCCAAAGGTGTGGATATGAGGAGAAGCACCGCTTTTTCAAGCGTGTTGTGCATGGCACCCAGATCTCAGCGCACCATGATTTTTCAAGCCTCATTTACAAACTTCAGGTGTCACCTCTGTCTTGGTGTCAACACTTTCTGAGGTAGCCAGAATCTATCTGCAGCAAAGGACAGACAGTAACACTGTGTACAGCACAGCAAAGGTTGCCAATGATGGAACGGAATATAGTGTGGGGATGTTTGTCTCTGTGGGACAAGAAGGGGGACTGCCTCAGTTTGGCAAAATTGAGCAGATCCTCCTTGTCAATCGTGATATTTTGTTTCTTACCAGAAAGCACAAGTCCTGCTGAACGGTGTCCATTGTCCCAGCTGAACGACCCATCCACTCTCTCTGCCTACAGCATTGAAGGAAAACTACTACTGACACCTAAACGGTTTATATTGCTGCACTGAAGTGAGTATACTCTCATTTTCTAAAAATGTAAGGGCAAGAGGTTTCTATCATGTAACTTATGATATTTGCTTTGTCTGTACTTGTGGAAGAATTTACGTATGTTACCTTAGGTATCTTGATTTGTTTACTGTTATCCCCTATATTTGTTATCCCCTATATTTCTTTAGATGCTGCTCTTTCTTAGGCCTTAGCATGTTGAGTCACACAGGGTGAGGCGCCGAGGTGTCTGGGTGCATGTCTTGTCAATAGTCGCATATCATAGTTGGGAGGACAGGATGTGCCTAATCTAGATGAAGGGAGAATGACTAGTGCCTGGCATTGAAGGCCACAGGTCAGGTCAGATCCTAACACAGACTCCCAAGAGCCGGTACTATCCGGAAAGCCTCCCCCATTACTTTTTAGCTCTGTGTACCCAGATATATGCTCCGTCTAACCTTGTGACCTCACTAGGTGCGTCAATGCTTTTAGTCCTTCCCCTAGTAGATAGCGCTTTTGCATATTCATCCCCTTTATTGTCTCCTTTAACTATATAAACTTTGCCCTGATGCTTCTATGGCAGAGATCCGTATGCTTTACCCATGTGTGCGTATCTCTCCTGAGCGCTCAGTATTGTATTATATAGTGTTGTATTGTATTGTATTGTATTGTCTTCTGTGTGCTAATAAATGTGCTCATGTAATTCATGATTGATTTTAAAAGGACTTCTGTCTCGATCTAAGTTTATTCAACAGTACTCCTCATGATGTATACAAACAGACAGTAGATGTTAGGTAGTTTTTCATTTGGCCAATTGTGTGTTATTCATACTTTCAGCAAATGGCAGCACCACAGAATTTTGTGCTTTGTGTGCATGTAGCCACTGATGTAGCAATGAAAATGACCCTGATGGCACAACCTGGGTCAGTGGATGAGCTGGTGACCATTATGAGAGAAAAGCTGTCTTGAAAGTTGTGCGAACAGAGGGTGATGCCAATTCAACTGGGACAGATGACACTGAAATCCTCCCGCATGTGCCCTTTTCTGCAGGCCAGCAAAGATGGCCTGACATATTTTCAGTCCCATCATTTTCATACGAGGTTGAGTACAATCTTGCAGAGGGAAACCTTGTTTTCCAAAGATCAGGGAAGCCATGTAGATTAAAGGGTAATTCCGGGATTTTTCAACCTGGCCTCTATATCCACAAAATTGCCTATCATACCGCTAAGTAGATCCCAAAAGTTTCGGAGTTGCTCTGGTAGATCGGCTCAGCCGGCAGTCACGAAATGAGGGCTCAATGGCTGCAATGTAATCCTGCGGGCATATAAACGCGGTCAAAGTACATCCACTAAAAGTGCTTGATTTTGCCACTGACAGCCTCAGATTGTTATTCGTGTGTCTGACAAGTGTCTGACAACATTACTGAAAGGATCGCTACAGAAATAGACCTTTTTTTAACCAGAAAACTAAAGTCTAGTTCAAGGAGAAGTCCTGCTCTGAAATGGACGGTGGACAAAGGTAGTCTATGGCGAGAGGGTTCACTTGTTGCAGGAAGAGGACGGTTGTTTACGCCATCCTCTTCTTGCAACAAGTCAACACTCTTTCTTTCATAGACCACCTTTGTCATATTTCCAACAACTCTGAATTCTCAACTCTGACAAAGGTGGTCTATGAAAGCAAGAATATAATAATGTATAATCTTCAAGTTGAGTTTACTCACTGTACGACATGCTGGAGGCAGTGGTCCTGGAGCAGTTCCTGAGGGGGCTCCTGCCCCGCATGGCCGCCTGGGTCCGCTGCCACCGGCCGGGCAGCCTGGCCGCCGCCATCACCCTGGCGGAGGACCACCTCACCACCCATACTGGAGACCCGGGGGGAGCTCCTCCCCGTCCGGCCCCAGGACCAGCGTGGGATGTGGCGGGACCCCGCCCAGCTCCCCGGAGGAGGCCCTTCATCCCGGCTCCGGTTTCCCGGCCCCTCCCCGAGACCAGTCGGCGCTCTACTAACCATTTCCTGTCCTCTGTGTCTCCACAGGTTCCCACTCACGGGGTCGGGGCGGGCCCACAGACGGTCACTCAGGCGCCTGGGCAGGAGTGTTGGTGGTGCGGACGGCTCGGACACTTCCGCGCGGACTGCCCCCTGATGGAGGTGGGGCAGGTGGTCCGGGTTGCCGGCCCGCCGGGCTCCTCCCCCGGTCTGGAGGGGACCTACCGGATCCCGGTAAGGATCCAAGGGGGTAGACACCAGGCTTTGCTGGATTCTGGCTGTACGCAGACCATGATCCATCGAAGCCTGGTTCGTCCCGGGGCACTGGTGGAGGCGGCGTGGGTGAATATTAGGTGCGTGTATGGGGATATTCACACATATCCGGTGGTCCCAGTGGAAATTCGTTACCGGGGGAAAAAGCATACGGTAAAGGCCGCGGTGAGTTCCTGCCTGTCGCACCCCTTGTTATTTGGTACTGATTGGCCTGGGTTTACTACACTGGCGAGAGAAACTGCGGGGGTGCGTTCACGGCTGTCAGGGAAATGTGAGTGCTGCGCGGCGCTCAGTGGTGACGCGGGGTCTTCCGACGCTGGCGAGGGGGATGGGACGGTGGAGCCACGTCAGGCGGCTTCCCCGGCCCCGGTAGGACATTCCCACGGAAGATTTTCCGCTCGAGCAGTCTTGTGACGACACCCTACGCTTTGCCTTCGACCGAGTGATGCAAATTGATGGTCAAAAGGTGCGCCCTGACCCACCCATACTTTTCGGTGATTAGGGACAGACTGTATAGAGTGAGCCGTGACACTCAGTCCGGGGAGGAAATCACCCAGTTGTTGGTGCCGAAGAGCCGAGCCCAGACCTATGGTCTGGTGGAGCGGTTTAATAAAACGCTGAAGAACATTCGTGCACAACGATAGCCGAAATTGGGATAAATGGCTGGACCCTCTGTTTGCAGTGCGGGAGGTACCCCAGGCCTCCACGGGATTTTCTCCCTTTGAGCTCCTGTTTGGCAGGAGACCCCGGGGGGTGCTTGACCTGGTTAAAGAAAGCTGGGAGGAAGGTACCAGCACCAGTAAGAATGAGATTCAGTACGTTATGGACCTGCGAGCAAAACTCCACACGCTGGGACAGCTGTCACGTGAGAATTTGCTCCAGGCCCAGGAACGTCAACGACGGCTGTATGACAGAGGGGCGCGGCTAAGACAATTCGCACCGGGAGATAAAGTGCTTCTATTGCTCCCTTCGTCCAGCTCCAAATTGCTCGCCAAGTGGCAAGGGCCCTTTGTGGTCACACGGCGGGTGGGTGATGTCGATTATGAGGTTGAGCGTACCGACGGGGGGAACGACACAAACATCACGTCAACCTCCTGAAAGCATGGAGGGAGGCGGAGTCCGCCTCGCTGGCCACCTCGGTGATCGAGAGAGATGAGTTGGAGCCCCCAATCAGACCCCGTCCCTTTGTAATAACCATCTCTCACCGAGCCAGGGCGCGGATGTGGCCGCATTACAGCAGCGATTTGCTGACGTGTTCTCTCCCCTGCCGGGTAGCACGACACTTATCCACCACCACATAGACACCACCCCCGGAGTAAAAACACGTACCCGGCTGTATCGGCTGCCCGAGCATAAATGTAAAATTGTGCAGGCAGAATTGAAGGCCATGCTGGAGATGGGGGTAATAGAAGCGACTGGTGTAGCCCCATCGTGCTTGTCCACAAGTCCGATGGGTCGATCCGGTTCTGTGTGGACTACCGCAGGGTGAACGACATGTAAAAATTTGACGTCTACCCGATGCCCCGGGTTGACAAGCTGCTAGATCGGTTAGGCAACGCTCGCTTTTTTACAACGCTGGATCTAACCAAGGGCTACTGGCAGATTCCCTTGTCTTCAGGGAGAAAACGGCTTTCTCTACTCTCTATGTCTCTACTCTCTCTCTCTCTACTCTCTCTATGTGACGCTTCCGTTCGGCTTGTTCAGCGCCCCAGCCACGTTCCAGCGCCTCATGGACCGAGTGCTGCGCCCGCACTCTGCATATGCCGCTGCCTACCTGGATGACGTTATCATCCACAGTGACAGCTGGGAGCGGCACATGCAGCAGGTGGGAGCGGTGCTCGAGTCCCTGAAGCAGGCGGGGTTCACGGCCAACCCGAAGAAGTGCGCAGTTGGACAGAGGAAGGTACGGTATCTGGGGTACCACTTGGGAGGAGGGCTGGTGCGGCCCCAGATAGATAAAACCGTAGCGCTTGCGGCCTGCCCGAGACCCAAGACCAAAAAAGAGGTGAAGCGGTTCTTGGGGCTGGCGGGCTACTACCAGAGGTTCGTCCCGTACTTCTTGGAGCTGACCAGCCCCCTGACCGACCTAACCTGACGCTCTTTCACCCTCTGGTCGGACCATGCCCTGCTGCAGTGGCTCCACTGCATGAAGGACCTGGTACCTGGCCCTCCAGCCCTTTAAGTTCAAGGTGATCCATAGGCCGGGGGCGCAGATGGTGGTCGCTGACTTTCTCTCTTGGTCCCATGGGGGCGGGGGTCGTCGGCCGGACGGCTCCCCGGCCTACGTCGGGCGGTGGGGGTATGTGGCAGACTAGGGGGTGTGGTTGGGCAGTTGTTCTGGATACGGGAGGCGGAGTTGGGCCGGCAGGCGGGTTCGCCCTGCCCCGACACTGGCTGCAACCCATCGGGTCTGAGTGGGACCTGAAAGCTGTTGTGTGTGTGTGTGTGTGTGTGTGTGTGTCTCTTGACAGTGAGCAGGAACACGGAGGAGGCGCGTCTCGCGGCGCGTGAGAGAGAGAGTGGGAGAGAGAGACAGGACAGTGCCCGCAGTGAGCGGAGGAGGGCGAGAGAGCCCGCAAACTGTTGTATCATTTGTGACTGTCTGTGGTGTTGCCAATAAACGGCATTACTGTGCCAGACCAGCACCAAGTCTCCGCCTCTGCTTACCCGTGGTAGCATCTTGGCTACATTCACGTTTTTAAGACAGCAGGTGAACTTTCGTTTTTAAGTGTAACCAACTTGAAATGTATTACAGTGGTGACAAGTCCTCAAGCTTTCATTTGAATTGGCACAACACACTAAATTGGAGTCATAATTCATAGTTTGATAATGTGTAGTTGCTTAAAACTTTGCCAGGAAACACAATTTGTCTAAATCCTAATTTAGATTTTAAATCAACACATTTTGTGAATTCCAAGTGTAACATTTGAACTGTGAAATCATGTCTTGTCCTGCATTGTTCTCTTGTAAAGGAACATTTGGATGTCATCACAAGATGTACTGTTGTCCTTCATGGTCTCCCTGTCTACTTGAATGAGGATGGTTCAGAGTTCTCAAAACATGGAATGTAAGTGTGATGCATACACATTTTCAGGAAAGATGAACTCAGTGTGTTGTTTGTTTGAGTAGTAAAGCACAATTTATGCCCATTTCAGGTGAAAGATTCAGACATCCTTGAGCCAGACCTCCTAGAGCTGCTTGTTGCACTTCTCTCCGTGGTCAGAGATGCTACAGATGTCATCAAGCTCAACTCTGAGAAAGTTGCTGTGGTGGTGGAAGGGGAAATTGTCATAGATGATTTCCCCAGTTTGCCTGGAGCTCTCGTAATGCTGTATGGTCTGATTTATGCCCTACATCTGGACTATCCCAAAAAGCTCACCTACACCTTTACGTTCATCCAAAGACTCATAATGGGTTTGGATGATGGAAAACCTTTGAAACCCTGCCTGCTTCATTTGAAAAGTGACCTGGCAATTAAGGAGTAAACTCAGCTGGAGGTGCATTTTTGATAGTCATTGCAGTGACCCTCAGTGCAATTTTTCGTGCAAAGTTTTTTCAGAAACATTTATTTTTTTATGAACATCAAGCATTGGTTATTTGCAGTTATCTCAGGTCATTCTGTTGCCCTTTGAAATTGTTACCTCTCTGCCACACAATGCAGTGGTAGTAGCAATGTTATTTTGTCTTTGCAAGGTTCAGATGGAAGATGTTGATGTCAACCATGAAACCCCATTCTGTTGTGCCTTTTGTTTAAGACCAACCTTTTTACCAGTTAGGTCAATCCAGACTGTCCTTTTGCATTCTACTTATTTACTTTGAGGGTGTGGATAATCCGGTTAATAAAGTGCCATTTTGTGGTAACTGTTGTAGTGTGTGCAGGAGACATCATCTTCCTCACTCTTCCTCTCTGGACCAGACAGGATACATAGCGACACCCCAAAGACTAACACATTCCTCCCCCCAAGGCCTTTTGATCAGGTCAGGACCCCCGCCGGGCTCCTAGGGACCCAAGGAACCCCCCTCTCTCAACAAAAGGGTGGCTCTTGCCATAAAACCGCTAAACTTGGCAGGGCCGAGTAGCCGCTCTGGTGCCCTTTGGAAGATAAGGGCCGGGGAAGTGGACTCAACCTGCATTCCAAAGTGGGGGACACACTAAGAGAACAAAGAAACTCTGGAATGTGTAGCAAAAATGGACTTTCCTTATGTTTTATTAGATTTGAATTACATATCTTGTGGCAGATGATGTACCCTACTTCCCAATGTATTATCTTGCTTATTCAAAGCACACAGCATGTGTTATTAAGATGTTTGTTTTACTCGTTAGGGTTTTGTGGTAAGACGGTAATGTTTGGTATCATACTGACACATTTGTGGTAAGGTGATTAAATATGTCACTTGCATCCCAAAAGGATCAAGAAAAACAATGTTTCCAAACCTAGGTGGAAATGCAGTTTTTGGCGAATGTTAATCACTGAGCATCAGTCCATGAATCTGAATGCATGCAAATGAGGGAAACACCTACTTTCCTGACTTGCTATAAAGCCCGCTGAGCCCTTGGCTCACTCTCTCTCTCTCTCTCTCTCACGAAAATCTCACGAACCAAGAAACTACGAAACTAAGTTTGAACCTGGCTCCAAGCTCTTCTCCAAGCTCAACTACCAGATCAGCTCTACGGTGAATATCGACGTGGCGCCCGCTCAAATTCACTCAACCTGATCCAGAAGACTACGCAACCAAATCAGAAGCCAGCCGCTCCGCTACTCTGCTACCTGAACGACGTGTGCCAACACATCGACCCTTCCCTCTATCTTCACTGAGGTGAACTATTGGCATGACTACCCTGACGAACCACGGCCCCCGGACCGCACTCCACATCTGCCCTCCGGACATCGACCGGTCCAGCCCAACACGTGCATGTGTTTACCTGGCCACTGCGACTGCGCATTGGTTACCACGGAGACGAGGACGCCGCTGACACCCTGCAAACCAGACGGTAACCAGCTTTCTTGTTGATGCACGGGTGATGCCAAGGCAGTGTTGAACTGTGAAAGTGAGGTTAGAATACACTTTCTCTCTCTCTTTCTCCACTCTTCGCTATCCCCTTTCCTTTGGTCCCAAGTCTCTCGGAAACGGTCAGCTGTCCTCCAAGCCATCTTTCGCTGTTGCCACGGTATCACTATTGTCCTTGTGCTGCCCTCTTGGCCAAGTCCCTCTTGGAAAAGAGATTCCTTATCTCAATGAGGTCACCTGGTTAAATAAAGGTTTAAAAAAAATAATAATAATAAAAAAAAGACGCATTACAGCTCGGGTCGTCTTGTCTGTGCCAACTGCTTTGCCATCTTTGATCCCAATATCATTTGCCATCTTTGTTTGATATATTCTCTGCCACTGTTTATGTTGTTTTCTTGTTTGCCAGTTTATTACCATTTTCTGTTTAGTTTAGTGAACATCTATTCATTTTATTAATCTTTGTTTACATAATTAATAAAATCTTTGCATTTATAAAGAACTGGCTTTTGTGTGTCATTGATATATCCTGGACATGAAGGTAGAAAATCACTGAAATCTAGAGCTCACTTCTTTTGATTATTAGACTGATATTATTATAAAGAGACTATTCCAGTGTAAACTGGTGGTGCCCCAAGAGTGTTAATTGATAAGATATTAATTACTAAGAATAACTTCAATAGTTGTCAATTGTTAGAATTGACTAATTAGTCTCCATCGTTCATAACGAAGCTCAACATGCTACACTGTGTTCATGATTATTTTAATATATTAAGTTAACGCTACTTGATTCATTTGTGGTAATCGGTTTTAAAGGGTTTGAGTAGGCTTTCAATAATTTTCAGGTTACGCTAAAATAATAATTTTGTTTTGATAGTTGGTGTAACTCAGTTTATTTTAGTAACAATATTTCAAATGCATTACATAGACATAAATTAAATGTTTTAACTATCCTTAACAAATATTCTTTGATTAATGTGTAAGTAAAAGAAATGAGTTGGCCTACTCAATTAGGATGAGTACACAGAGAGCTAAACATTTTAGTTAATTGGACACATTTCTTTCAATTACTGTGCACACAAGATCATTAAGTTAGTTAATTGGACACATTTCTTTCAATTACTGTGCACACAAGATCATTAAGTTTATTAACTTAGTTATTTAGAGGTAATCAGTTTTTTCAAATTTTTTGAGTGAATTTAACAGCTCCTAGTATAAGGACAATTCATGGCTTGAATATTCTGTAAGTCAAGATTCTGTAAGTATTGTTTCGCCTGTAGGCATTTTTCTCTGCCCAATACACCTGAATCTGCCTTCACATCACAGTCAGGCTTTTGTAACTGGAAAAAGGCGCTGTTTAAAGATTCTGGGTTTAAGCTCCATTCGAAGGCACACTCTAAAAAATAATTCAGGGCCTTAGTAAATATCACAATAATAAAAAGGTATACTACCTTAATAAAATCTCTGAAAATCACTTAAGTGCTTATTTGAGTTGGACGTACCAAAATAAATGCTTAAAAATCCAACAGTTAATTTTGTCTTATATTTACATCTATTATTTAAGTTTATTTCACAAAAAGAAATGAGTATTTGAGTAACGAATTATATTTTTAAGATATCCATAATATTTTCTGTAAATACCAGTGAGAATATTTGACTATGGAGCAATCATACCGATCAGTTTAAAGAACTTTAATTATTACTCATTCTAACTCAATAGTCTTCATCTCTAACAACAACAACTTAAGAAAGTGAGTACGTTTTGTGCAGAACGTCATGACGTACGCCATTCGCGCGCAAAGAGAGTGGATTCGAAATCCACCCGGTCTCGGAGACACCGCGGTGAAAATCACTTGGAGGACTCCATACGCCGGTAAGTAGAGCGCTAGCAAAATTTAAATAAATAGCGACCCTGTCTTCCTGCACATAACTTTATTGGGTGTTTTTTTGTTTTTTTAAAATACTGTCGCCACCATGCTGTTGTACTTTAGCTAACTTCGTTAACAGTTTTCTAGCCACCAAATTGCTCAGCTAACACACGGTTCATTCAGCTAACACACAGTTTATACAGCTAACGTCACCAAAAAATGGGTGCAAAATGACTAATTTATTCGGATTTTAGTGCTACACAACATGCTCAGACATGACCAAATTTTCGCGGAGAGGTGAGGTGGGGGAGGGGGAGGGTAAATATGCTCCGTGTTTCTGTGGCTTAACAAACACAGCTCCATGTTTCTGTGGCTGCTGGTTAACGATACTTGGATGAGGGCTGCATCCGTGGATAAAAACGTGAGTGACTGACGACAATTTGCGTACTGTATCCACGCTGGTCCTACAGCTGTAACTAGGCACCTGTGGCCCGGCTGCTGAGGGGGGAGGGGGAACCCAGGTCGGGTCAATAAAATGTTTTCTAACAGGCAATCGTGTGAAACTGAACCAAACTCATTAGTGGTTCGCTCTGCTTGTACTGATAACCCATTACTTTCAATGTAGATGCGCCCACCGGTGTTGTGTCAGACCGGTTCCCCCTCGGGCTGTGTCTCTCCTACTACTTTCCTCCGGAGCTCTGCCCCGTTTGAAAGGAGAAGGAAGCCTGTATGTGGAAAGATGTCGCCTCCGAGATGTAGAATGTATATTATAGAAGAGAAACACACATTTCAGGACCGCTGATTTTCAGCCTCCTTTCACATTCAATAGATGGGGGGGACAATACCTGTAATATTCTCAGCTGTCAAGATTTTTTGTGATATTTTTTGTGGGAACACTTGATGATACCTAGAACAAGTAAAGGGTTGAATTTTTTTGTCAAGCATGTTAAAAATTTTAATGTCTGCTTTACAGCACCAACACCGCTAAAGGAGAGAAGGTGAACGAAGACATAACAGAGAAGGTAAAGGGCATCTATTTATAATGTACAGAAGGATTAAGTGTTTAAATTTTGAAAAAAGGTTCCCAGCATGTTTAGACAACACTATTTAATGCTTTTCATGTGCAAAAAGACCTTTCTTTTTCCCCATATTGCATGAAACCTGAACTAAATTAATAAATAATAATTTTAAGAAATAATTTTATATTCTTTTTAAGTGTATATTTTCCATTAATTGTAGTTGTAGATATAATTTACATCAATGTGTATTAAATTAAATAAATTAATTAATTATCAATTAAATCAGTCTTTTTGTAACACTGTTTATCATCCTTCTTAAGGTGGCGGCTCATGGGCTGGCAATGTAAGCTCTGCACATTTGAGGATTCTTCAAAAGGGGAGCTTCTGAAGCATTATCGAGTCAAGCACGGTACCTTTGGTCGTGGCTATTCAGTTGAAACGTCACATTGTTTGCCAGTGTTAGGTGATAAGTCTGACTCTTAAATGTCTAACACCTTCCTTCCTTCAGATTGATTTTTTTCTGTTTTTGTCCAGATGGATTTGGTTGCCTTGAAAGTTATTATAGAATACCGGAGTGAAAAGCTTACACTGTCCTCAGGAATACCCAGCACTGTAGGACAGTTACATGAGACTGTAAAAGAGACATTTGGACTCATTGAGGATTTTACCCTGCATTACTTGGATGAGGACTTTGGTGATTACTTCACTCTCCATTCTACCAACCAGATTAAACACAAGGGGACAATCAAAGTTGTGATCATTCCATCAGTAGTTCTTACATTGACTGCTTTGACTGAAAACCAGACAGATGTAATGAATGATAGTTCAAGCTCTGCTAATGACACAACGGCAGATTACCAGACAGATGACACATCAGTGTCTTCACAAGACACTATTACCCTATCCCCACGTGGAAGCCCTCATACGACATCATGGCCAAATAAAATCATCATTCCACTTTTCTCTGTGGCAACAGAGGCAGTACTGAGGAATGCCAATGAAGACTTTGTCAAAGATGGTACTGTGTTGAACAATACTCGGGTCGGATCTGAAATCATGGAAAAATTAGCTGACTACATGTACAGCTACACACCCTACCCCACAGGCCTTCAGATCGGTGAGGTGGCAGAGGCTTTAATCAGGAAGCATCCATGCCTCATTATCAAGGACAGATGGCCCGCCTTGTTTGATGTCTCACAAGTGAGTAATTGGAATTGTTGTAGCAGAGTGGTCAACACATATTGTGGACCGAAAACCTGCATGTTTCACAGTTATACACTCACCGGCACTTCATTAGTTAGACCTGCGTCATCTAATGCAATCAAATACAACAGCTCTGCCATACATGCATTTTCAGTTTTTGTTGACATTGTCAGAAAGGTGATAATTATACTTTGTTTATTATTGAGGTTGTAGTGGGTGGTGCTGGTGTGCTGGAGTGCAATACATTGAAAAGTGTTCCTAATATTTTGTCCCCCTCAACGTATGTTAATGGATTGGACAAAAGTATAAGGACACCGCTCAATATAATGCACTCCAATACACCACCATCCACGATGACCTCAATGATAAACAAAGTATAATTATCACCTTTCTGACAATGTCAACAAAAACTGAAAATGTATAAGCTAAGTAAAAAGAGAATTTATGGCAGAGCTGTTGTATTGGATTGCATTAGATTGCACAGGTGTACCTAATGAAGTGCCCGGTGAGTGTACATCCTATTAAAAATTATAATGGAACAGTCTTGCATCCTATTCATCTCAGTATGGACTTAAGTTTTTGCTGAATGACAATAGATTGAGTCACCAGTTCTTTTGTCTCTTTTCTCATCTCTCTATCTTTCAGGTTAGCGCAGAGTTTCAGAGGATCACCACACTGAATCTTGAGCCAAAATTCATGGCAATGTTGGACTTCCATACACCTAAACTGCTGTCCTTGTTTCAAGCGAAGAAAGGTGCTGCAGGAGAGAGACATCGGGCACAAATGAGTGTTCTATTTCAGGTATTAAAATGTATCCTTCACCTATTCAATTTATACCTTACCTGCAATAATCATAATTCCACCTGTCTCATTCACATTTCTTTCCTTTAAGTTAATTACCATCAATAATTACATATTCATATCCTAATCAGACAACTTACCTTTATCCCCTCTGACTCTCCCTCCTGTTCATTATTCCTCCTCCTATCCTCCAGCCTTCCTTAACAGTTCTTGCTTTTTCTTCCTTAGTTTACTGTCCCTCAGTCTCTCACATCCTCTGCACACCGCACCACAATATCCATTTATATTCATCCGTCTGCATTGGCTTCTTCCTCCTCTTTGTCATATGCAAAAATGTTACATGTTTTGTTTTATTCTTACATCACTACACTCCAACTCCAGTTAAATTTTTCTAATGTAAATTCAATTGAAAGGTTTGACATTTAAGTTTTTCCAATAAATCAAAGCTCTGCTTGAATGTGTAGTATTGCATTTTATTAGTTGAAAGACTTTCTGTTCTGCAGAGTGGAATCCCCATTCAACAGACACGGGAGGTTGTCATCCGATGTCTCATCGACCATCTGGGAGAAGATGCCAGTGCCTTGTTCAAGGACTTTGAGGTTAGTATAATACTGTAGTTTTCGTGATTTTTAACGATGTTAGTTTTAAAGTTTTAACAAATGTAATCACGGTTGACCGTAGAGTTGCTGCAGTACAGTTTGTTTTTTCCTTACCGCACACAAAGAAGAAGCTGCTTTTCATATAGTATAAAGCAGCTGTGGACATCAGATACTGTACGAGTCACCCACATTCATTTATAGATCGATGCTGACTGATTTCACTGTCTGTCCTGCTTTAAATACATCAAATGTTATTTTCTGTGTCAATTTTGTTTGGAGAGAGAAATAAATTATATGGAAGCATTAATTAGTTATTTTGTCTGTTTTAAAAAGAGATCAAAAACTAATTTGGGACCACCACAGTAGTATTGTTCAGGTTGTCCACTTTATGTCTTGCTATGCTCTTTTATGTTAGTAGGTGGTATTTGTCTTGTGACATGCAGGTTGAAAATGAGCTCTAAACAGTTATCTTTACAATGTCTGCAGGATGCTGCTGATGGATCTGCCAGTGTTCAAGAGGAGTTGGCAGATGAGGTGATGAAGATTTACCTGCTGCGGAACCAAGATGGGTCAGTCGATGTCGGGATTGTGATTGAGGCCAGCACTGTCCTCAGCAGTCTTGGGGATCTTAGCAGAGCCTGCTGCTATCTGTTGGGACTGACCTACGCGTTAGATCTGCGATACCCCAAGAACCTCAAATACAGTTTTGAGGTATTCCAGAAAGTACTGCTGGAGCTGGATTCTGGAAACCTTTCCAACAAGGTTCAGAGACTGAAGAATTACCTCTGTATGTAGTTGCTGGCTACTGTTCAGCAAGATGCTCTCTTAGTGAGGGAATTTTTCATTGGCAAGGTCTACCTGTTTGACGTTTAGCTGATGTACTGTTGTCTTAATGTTTACATAAGAGTTGAGGTTTCCTCCAGTTTGCTGTTGTGGAACTTTAATGTGAAATGTCACTGTTCTTGGTGCATTTCAGGAGGATGCAAAATGTCATTCTTGGTGCATTTCAGCCATATGCTGCATTCATTTCAGCCTGATGCTCACATGGACATTGTCACATGCTCACTGGCGAGAATAAACCATGTTGAAAATTAAACTAGATAATATACCAAGGGGCGGATCTACTAAGATCCCAAATAAAGGGTACTAATTTGCGTGTGCATTCTAAAAGTTTGCGCGTGTGGTTGATGGACGTTTTGCGGGTGATTTACTAAGAATGATTGCGTAAATGACAACAGGCGCAAACGTGGTGGAGACAGCAGTATTTAAATGAGGGTTTTGCGTGTTTAATGTTTTGCACCATGGAGAGTTTGGATGGGCAACAGAACCGCAAGCGCAAAATGAAATTTGGTAAAACAAGAAGAACAACGGATGAAATTAAGAGAAGATGGCAAGATATAAGACGAAGAACAAAAGAAAAATTGGCTTATAATAAAACCTCAGCAAAGAAAACAGGTGATTCCAAAAATGTTCACACGAGGGGGGGGGGAAATACGTTCTCTACGTCTTCGTTCATCGTTTCTATGTCTCCTTCTCGCTACAATAACGGCAGCCATTCGTGCACAATTACGCATGCAGGGTGTTTGCACCTTCCCTTGAAACGTATTAAATACAGACGCAGTCTCCATCAACGAAATTGCGCTCAGGTTTGATAGATCACAGTGCGTGTGCTACATTAATCTATTTACATTTTCTCCTCCCAGTATTTTGCTAAATAGCGTGTAAACGCCCCATCTTGCATATTCATTGAGGCAAAAGTACTAACTGGATAAGGCGTGTTATTTTGCACATTTGTAAGACGCAGTCCTCAGTGCGCACTGTTAGTAGATCAGTTTGTACATTTATTTGTGCGTGCTATGAGTTTGCACACATTTTTACACACGCAAACCTTTAGTAGATCCGGCCCCAAGAGTTTATGTAATGCAAGCTGAGAAATCTCAATCAGACTCTGTTCGGATTCAAACTTCATGTTTTATATTTGTCAAATTAGACAAATAAATGTTTAATGAAAAATGTTGATGTGTGTAGAATTGCTTTATGTTTATTATTTTGTTTCATATATTGACCTGAAGTACTCCTAGATTAAAGAGTAAATACATTTTAAAAATGTAAAATAAACAGTCCAGTATGAATTACATTCTGTTAAAAACATTAAGTAAATGTAGCAGATTTGTATTGTTAAATAATAATCTCATTTTCAGTTGCATCTACCTAACATTTTAATTATATCTACTAATTTTTTTGAGTGGTTTGAACTTAGGGTTACTATTGCATAGACTTAAAATTTTAATTATATCAACTCAATTTTATATTTCATGGTACTCAATGTAGTTATTCAGATCTGCTTCAATTTTTTAATTACATTTACTTAATTCATAAGGTAAATCTAAATGATTGCACAGCTTTCAAATTTACTCAATATTTTTAAGTGTAAAATGTTACAGATGTTACACAGATTAAATTGAGTAGAGCATAGTTAAAGTTTTTAGAGTGCAGAGCATCATATCAACGCTATGTATGCTTGGAATCAGCATAAAAGGGCCATTGACAGCAAATTATGTCACGCACAAATGCTATCTTATCTCCTTGGTCCTTGAGCTTTATTTTCTGAAAATATTTTGGATGTTTAACACCCAGATTATATATTCATGAAAACAGAGTGACCCAAGTCTCTCCAGTATGTGAGTATACTGTGTTTGTGTGTGTGAAAGAAATTGAGCTGCAGTTCCGAGGTGGAGACACTGGCTATTCATAGTATGTTAAAGAATTGTAGTGAAGTAACCCTAGTGGACCACACTATCTGCCACATTAAAGAACTCCGGGTTAAGTGAATTATCACTTCTACCTCTAATCAGCAATCATAGGATTCATTCATGCTCCTTAGATGCCAGGTTAGGGTTACACACTAACTTTCTGTCATGGACTATGGACCCCCTGAAGTAGCCTTGGCCAACCCCTGGCCACCCCATGTATACAACTCTAGTTCCACCACTGCCAAGGCCTAAATGTTGTTTCAGAGGCTTCTGTATCTGCCATCGGCCCTCAAAAGCCATATCGGTTGGACATTTTTCCACACTCTACAGGCATGGAAACACCAAAATGTAAAGTAAAAACAACTAAAATAAGAAACAAAGCAAACATTTGTGAGGAATAAAATCCAAACTAAATTTAGCAAACCCATTCTGAAATGGAAACCAAGACCAAACATCAAACCGATGCAAGACGTAAAGCTCGACACGTTTGTATGTTGAACTGCTGAGTGCTTTGCTCTCCTGAATGATCCAATTTGGGTGAAATGGTTGTAAGACAACATCTCTCCATATCCTCTGTCAGCATGCTCAGCGATAATGCAAGAAACACGTAAATACTTCAATCCATCTGTACGCCAAATGAATATTTATGGTTCACGCACGCGCACGCACACCCTCACACAATACATACAATATGCACACGTTTATGTAAACTCAACACACAAACGAACAGGCTGTTATCTATCATGCTGTTACGGTATCGCCTCCATTGCCTGTCAAATATTTCCTCACACAGCAGAACAGCCAGAGCATGTTACATGTATAAAATGTGTTGACATATAGGTAAACAAGGTTTGCTGATATGTTGCTGTATATTGTCCTTTTTTATTTTTATTTTTTAATAATGATGCAGGCACCATTTGGGTCAATCAATACCAATATACATAATTCCTCCAAGTTTCAGGAAAAGCTAAATCCTTTTTTTTTTTTCAGCTTGAAAATTGTCAAATTTAAAGATATTAAACATTGACACAAATATTGGCTATCTGCAGGTTCAATCCCAAAATATTGGCATCAGTATCGGCCTGGAAAGCATATCGGTGGAACCCTGTAGTGCGAGCTAAGAGAGATAGATGGGAGTGTACTTGTGTGTCCATGCATGCGTGAGTGGACTGTCAGCACTCACAGCAGCACTAGTACTTCATATTCATGTCTCTCTTTCTCTCTCTCTCTCTCTCCCATCTTCTGTCTTTCTTTCTTTCTTTAGTCCTTTCTTTCTTTCATTCTGTCTGTCTGTCTTTCTTTCATTCTTTCTTTTTCCCTGCATCTCTCTCACCTGTTCATTTGTCGCTGCTTGACAGTTCTCATTATTGCCTTGGCACTAGCTCAGCATGTCCTGCCAAAGCAAGACACTGAAATGGAATTTGAGAAAGAGGGAGTGTGTGGGAGATTGTAAATGAAGAAAGTGAGGGAGAAACCGACAGGGAGAGAGAGAGAGAGAAACGAGATTCAGGGGAAAAAAGGAATCAAATGAGAAAAGTGAGAGAAAGGAAAAAAGTGAAATGAAGGAGAGGAGTGTTAGAGAGCAAGGGATGCTGCAGCATAATTAAAAGTACTTAACTCCCGCCAGAATGACAATGAAGTAGCACAAACAACACTGACAAAGGTATTAACATGGACATGTATACCTCTACACAGACAAACACCCACACTGACAACACAGACACCAAGCCAACACCACTATACAAGGAGAGGATGATATACACCGCAGGGTTTGGACCAGATTTGGGCCCATTTAAACATGCTTCAGTACATGAAATCGTCATCATCACATGGCTTTATAGGAAATGATGATTTTTCCTAAAATATAACATGTTGCCCCTACTATAAGCTCCTACAGGTTTTGCATGGCTGTTAGTAGAGAACCATAGCATGCAGTAAAGAGTCTAGTTCATTCTGATAGACCTGATTATTCTATTTCCCCACAGTGATCATTTAAGTGTTAATCCTTGAGATCCTTGTTTTTAAATTTTTTCTCCATCTTTGGTTGTGATGTTTTTTTATTTTGTCTTTGGTGCCAAGCAATCACTGCTGTGTTGTTTTTATTTTAGTCGTTATCTTTGGTGCTCAGCGCTTATAGCTGTTGTGTTTCTGCACTGCACTTCCCAGAGATCACTTGTCAATCAAATAGGGATGGTAACATTAACTGCATCACATCGGTGCACCGGCACAAAAGTTCACAATGTGATTGCCCCGATTAAAAAAGTGTGCACCGGATAAAATTTGGGATGAACTCGCGATGCATTGTTTCTAACATCTTTGCATCGGTAAAATCCGTTTAATTTATATCTAATTATTAGTAGGGGCACTATGCCATTATTATTTAGAATGTGACCACTCATTTTATATTTAGATTGATTCCTCTTCCCTAAACTGTTTCTCAAGCGCGCTCTATCATCTCCACCTGCTGTCACTGGTCAAAGGCCCAATCCCAATTCACCCCTTGGCCCTACCACTTAGCCCTACCCCTCCGTTTTACAGGGGTAGGGTGTCCCAATTCTTGTTGGGATCGAGGGGTAGGGCGAAGTGCTAGGGCTACGTGGACCTCCAAACGGAGATTTTTTAGAGGCACACTCAAAACCAAGTGTTATGAGAAATTTCCGACAATCATTGTCAAGATGGTGGCGAACGCTGCAAGCAACAAAAAGAAACCACAAATGTTGTATTTTCTTCAGTAATAAAGATTTAAAAATTATGATAACCATCGTATTATCTTAGTTTAATGTCGTTTCAATGTATTATAGACCTTTTCTTTATAACAAGCATAACATTATACCAAGCATAACAAAACATTGCTAGTATGCTGATCGATACAACATTGTTTTAAGGCTGATTTGTGTATGACAGTCCCGCATTTTGATACATTTCCATGTCGCATTTCCCCCCTTTGATGGCATTTGACATATATATATGAAATATAACTAAAGTCCAGCAGTGAAGTTGCGGCACTTGTTACCGCTCCTCTAATATCAGTGCAGACTGGCAGGTTAGGAGCACGGGTTGCTAGCCTACAGAGCACCGCTTTTCTGTCATGAAGTGGCCTGGTAATGAAGCAGTGTTTTTTTTTGTTTGATGACTTGTTTAATCGATTGATAGTGTGAAACGTATAAGTTGTGAACGAATCGCAAGCATCCATGCTTTTCTATCTCCATCAGATAAATGTCAAATGTCATTGTGATAATACCATTATTGCCATAGTAATGTCCGATAACAAACGCGTCACATTTAAGTAAAGACCACATTGGACTTCTCCAACGAGTTTGCCACTTGCTGAGAAATACTGGGAAACACTAGGGAATACTGTTTTTATGTGGGAAGGGAAGCATTTAGTGTTGACCAAGTTACCCCAAGGATACATGAATAGTTCAAACATGACTTCAAGAGGCTGCATGAGGCCATCTACCGCAGGTATGTAGAGCACACTGTATTTACACTGTAGATTATGGTCAAACCTACACTTGTGTTGACTGATGCAGTCCTATCCTCTGCAGGGAATTTCCTAGAAATGACAGTACCTTACAAACCTAGTATATATATATGTCAAAGCCTTTACAATCATTTGTGCCTATTACCCGGAGGGGCACCCAGCATGCAACCCCAGTATACTCACCTCCAGATACACCCTGGATCCTATGGGGGGAGTGTCTGCAGACCCCGTTAACTGAGATTCTGTATAATTTTTTTAGGCACCAGCACACCTGTGTGGGGGCTGTGGGAACATTGCTGTTAGTGGTGAGTGAAAGTGCCTGCTTGCAATGATTAACATGAGCATAAAAAGAGTCTGACATTGTAGGTCATGGGCCTGGACAAGGATACCAGCTGGCGGCTGGCCTGGGGTGATTTGTGTACCTCAACTATCTCTGGACTGAACTCTATTACATCCCAATTTAGTTTAGGATATTAGTTGCTCCCTTGATAATAATCCAGGTGCCAACGGTTTTCCTGAGTCAGTGGCTGAATCACCTTAATGAGTTGAAGATTAGATTGATTAAACTTTATTGTCACTGCATTTTGTTGTCTCAGTACTTGTACTCTGTGCAGTTTGGCATCTAACCAGAAGTGCAAATAGCAGTAAAGTGCAGAGTATGTACACTGTATGTGTATACTGCTAATATAAATATGTGGCAGACTGGGGGAGGGTGGGGGGGAGGCTTAGGCTGGATCCAGGAGAGAGTTGGGTCAGTGGACTCTGCCTGGATCCAGCAGGGCTGCAGCCTATTTAACCTGAGTGTGCATGTGTGAGCGAGAGCAGTTGCGTCAGTGTGAGAGGCTGACGTGGTTAGAATGGCTGAGTCCGACAGGTGGCTGGTGAGTCAGGTCGGACTATGGAGAGAGAGCAGCGGTACCAGCAGCGGTACCAGCAGCGGCGACCGACCGACATCTGCTGAGGACGCAGCTGGGGCAGCCTGCAAGAGCCAGTCAGTCAGTTGGAGTGTGATGCTCCTGGAAGAACTGGCAGACTGGCAGACAGACTCCACGGCTGGCCCATCAACACAGGGTCTATCACTGTGGTGCCGGAGTTCAACAAGGTGACAGCTGAGGGGAAGAAGCTGTTCCTGAGCCTGCTGGTCCTGGAACGGAGAGACCTGTAGCGCCTCCCAGAGGGAAGGTGGGCAAACAGTCTGTGGCTGAGGTGAGATGCTGCGCACCCTTCGTAGACACTGCTTGTGCTGGACCATTTCAATGGAGGGGAGTGAAGAACTGGTGATGCGTTGGGCAGTTTTCACCACCCTCTGCAGTGCTTTCCGGTTTGAAACAGAGCAGTTGCCATACCTGACTGTGATGCAGATGGTAAGGATGCTCTCGATGGTGCAGCGGTAGAAGTTCACCAGAATCTGAGGAGACAGGTGAACTTTCTACAGTCTCCTTAGGAAGAAGAGATGCTGGTGAGCCTTCTTGACCAGTGTCAAGGTGTTAAAGGGGGGTATTGTACTCATTTTGGGCTATTTAAACTGTTCCTGGGGGTCTTTACACGACGTTTGTGAAGTCTATATTAAAAAAAAATCATAAAACCAGCTTCTGTGGTGTGTGTTTCAGTCTCTCATTTTCTCCATTGTAAAGAACATGCTGTTTTGAGGGCGTGGAGGTTGTTTGTAATGAGCACTGCTCTGATTGGCCGCCTCATGCCTCACGCCTCACTCACGGCGTGAGGCAGCCAATCAGAGCAGTGCTCATTACATACAACCTACACGCAATCGCCTGGCGGAGGCGGAGAGCAGAGCGCCCATGCTGCTCAAGGTAAACAAATAAGCTTGATGCAGAAATCTACCATAACCATGGCGGCCGCTCCAGAACCAACACAATGTTTGAGCTGGAGTCTGACCCAGAATGGGAAGAGGCAGATGAGGCGGTTCCACTTAGTTTCTCAATGATAACAGTTCTGTGTAATATTGTACTTTCGTGCCTTGTGTTTGTGTATGTGGGTGTGTGAGCGACACTCTCTGCTGTAGCCGGTCTGTTTATGGCTCATGTCCATAAGCTTATTGAATACAACTTGCAGACAAGCTAGGATTGACAATTTTGTTGAGCTAGTTAACCAATATATTATTGGATGCAATCTATTTGCATCCAAACGCAGCCAACAACAACAACAACCAAACACGATTGTACTAATGGTGGCTAAAGTTTACCAAGCCTGACACGTTCGACATACTTATAAAACAGACACTGGTCCCAACAAATAACTTTAAGATGAGTCCTGACTCCAACCAATAACTTTACTTTTACTTTACTTTACTTTTAATGACTCAAGCTTTAGTTTTCTTACTTCTTCCACACCCAACAAGCCCGTGGCTAGCCCCACTAGCTTGTTAACTAACCAGCAGTGAATATACTAACCAGACTAATTTGGTAAATTAAATCAAAACATGGTGACACTTACAGATTCCAATTTTGCAGATGGGTCATGTACCTTATGAATTGCTCCATCTTTAAGCTTCAATTTAGATGCTAATCCTGCCGTTGCTCAACCAGTCTGAGGACTGATCATCACAAACAGAAAAAACTGTAGCCGTTGCCGTTAAAAATAAAATGTTGCTGCCTGCATCCTACAAAATAATAACTGGAGAGTTGATATATCTCCGGATATGTCGTTTTAGCTTCACTCATTGCAAAGTAATGGTGCATTCCAGTGTACTCGGAAAAAACGGCGTCCGAATGTGATATGCGCCGATTCTCTTCACTAATGGCGCTGTAGTAGTTGATGTTGAGTTTAGATTCTTGTAACATTCTGAGACTTGCCATACAAACATGACTTTTCTGCGGGCGATTATGTTTTCCCGAGCAGATGCACTGGAACACATTTAGATTGGAAGTTAGGAATACCGACTCGGAATTATCGATTTCTGAGTACAATGGAATTCACCATAAGCAACGGCTTGCGGCACTGCCGCATTTTGCGATGACGTAAATGGGATTGGTTGCTCAACTGGGCGTGGGCATGCTCTGAGAGGGGCTGGATTTGCACCTTATGACGTCCAAAGGAACCATTTTCTGAAACGTGTTGTTCTCCTATCTTTGGCACCGTTTTGGGAAAAAGGAAAATACAGAAAAATGGGTTGACTTCCAGATTTCACATTTTCTCAGCTGCTTAGGGAAGTAATTTCCTGTGGAACATGTACAAGCGCCAGGAATAAACCGTTTTCCATAATATGGGACCTTTAAGGGTTGAAGAGAGGTCCTCGGAGATGTGGACGCCCAGGAACTTAAAGCTGCCAACACGCTCAACCTCCGTCCTGTTGATGCGGATGGGGGTGTGTGTGCTGGCTTTTGACTTCCTGAAGTCCACAATGAGCTCCTTGGTCTTCTTGATGTTCAGGGCCAGGTTGTTGTCGGTGCACCACGCCGCCAGGTGCTGGACCTCCTCCCTGTAGGCTGACTCATTTTTGTTTTTGATGAGGCCAACCACCGTTGTGTCATCTGCAAACTTGAAACTGATAATGATAATTGATAATGGTGTTGTACAGGTAACCATGTACAGGTGTGCAGTCGTAGGTGAAGAGGGAGTAGAGGAGAGGACCCAGCATACAGCCCTGTGTGACGCCGGTGTTCAAGGTGAGGGTTGAGGAGGTGTGGTTGTCTAACCTAACATACTGGGGTCTGTTGGTTAGGAAGTCCAGTATCCAGTTGTATAACATATGACAAAGGTCTACCTCGCCTGACTGCTGGACTAACTGAGCAATGGCGCAACTGGAAAGACAAATATTACTGGTTCTATGCAAAGGAGGGTACCACTGGATGTAACACATGTAAGGAGGCAAATACACTGTTGCTATCTGAAGGAAAAACCCTCGGGATGCACCTCACCCTTGAATGGATTAATGCAACCATGAGCTGTAACACTAGCATGATTTTGAGAAAGAAAATATCTAAACACACGGACAGCCTGGCACATCAGAGGGCAACAGAAATACACTATATGGCCAAATGTCAGTGGACACATGACCATCACACCTATATGAGCTTGCTGGACATCCCATCTCATGGCATTTGTGAGGTCAGGCAGTGCTGTTGGACGACAAAGCCTGGCTCGCAATCAGTGGTCTAATTCCTGGTGGATTCAATGGGGTTGAGGTCAGGGCTCTGTGCAGGCCAATCGAGTTGCTCCACACCAAACTCATCTAACCATGTCTTTATGGACCTCGCTTTGTGCACAGGGGTACAGTCATGCTGGAACAGCAAAGGGCCTTCCCCAAACTGTTGCCACAAAGTTGGAAGCACCCAATTCCACCTGCACCTCCTGTGCCACTGTGGGTCCTTGTGGAAACCTTGACAACACGTCTGCATTCATGTTAGCCACACTAGGTCTGTATTTCAAAGTAAAATTGAAATTGGCCAGTTGCACTACCCACCTCTGTTCCGTCGAGCCCAGGCATGCTGAGTCCAGGTGGACCAGTGGGTTGTTGTCGGTGAATGCCACAAAGTCTGCCCCCACAGGTAGTCCTTAAACTTGTCAGTTACGGCCCATTTAAGGGCTAGTAGCTCCAACTTGAAGGAACTGTAATTCCGGTCATTTCTTTCAGTGGGGTGTAGGCTCCAGGGTGGAGTACCACTGGGCTTGTCTGAGGCAGGTCCAAAGTCTTCCTCGTGGGCAGCAAAGATGGAACTCCAGCAGTGAAGTAGGTCATCCATCTTCAGTTGTTGGGTTGCAGTCAAGCCCTTGCCTTTCAAGGAGTATACTGGATGGTCTGTCTCGGTAGGCAGTTGCACCGCCTGTACATCCACCTCTACGGTGCTGTGGTCCGCGGCCCGGGGGACCAGCTCTCATTCTCCATGCACCTGGTCAGGGGAGACTTGCAAGACAGTTGCAAGAGGGCGCCGTTGAGGGACAGCGATAGGGTAGGGGTTAACATTCCGAATTCGGATGGGCACCCTCCCATCTTTAGCCCAGGCAAGGGTCCTAGCCCACCTGCCATTCTGTCTCACTACTGATCCCCTCTACTAACACACAACCTTGGGTTGGTCTTTGATGTTCCAATATATGAGTCCACAAAATCATCTCACTCAGCAGGGGCACCTCAACAGGAACAGTTGCACCCTGTAACAGAGGGATCCTTACTTCTCGATCAAAAACCCCACCACAAACACACGTGTACGTACTGTAGTGTAATAATTGTTTACTTCCCTTTACACAAGGGAGAATGTGCCCATCAGTAATCAGATGAGAAGTCCCGATGCTTCTAGGAGTTCAAGGCGGGCGACTGCAGCTCAGCTGACGGAGGCAAGGGTGGAGGCATTTCCCGATGATGGCTAACGTAGAGAGGAGGCGGCGTCAAGAATCCAATCCAGAGGAACTCCAGGTAAATCGGTATTAGTGTCTATTTATGGGGATTGGAGACAGGAGCCAACGAATGGCCTCGTAGATGTAATTAAGATTGTGGGTGTGCTCACAAGGGTAATTATTGTCCATGTGTGATAGGCACTCAACAACATGCTATGCTGAACAGAAAAACACACCGCAAGTACAATTATAAAAGCACAGCAAAATTAAGTTTGTCAGAGCACATCCACATGCAACACAATAAACCACGTTTTACCCCATGACATACTGTATGTGTCATACACACACTATACACACACACACACACACACACACACACACACACACATTATACATACACATACATTATACATACACATACAGTATACACACAGTATACACACATTTTACCTCTTAATATATGCGCTATACACATATACACACACACACACACAGTATATACGGGAGCGTATCTATGTTCCCAGGGTCCTATGTTCCCAGCGTCCTAAGTTCCCAAGGCCCTATGTTCCCAGGGTCCTATGTTCCCCATTTCAATATTCTGTTAACACACATTAACCCTCCAATTGTGTTCGGGTCACATTTGACCCGTTTCAAGTTAAAATATTTCATAAATATGATCCAGTTTCTTTTTTATTGGAACAAGGCTTCAAAACTATATAAACACAACAAAAGTCTCTGCATGCCACTGTTCTATTGTAACAATATCACTACATTGGTATTTGGACATTTCAGCAGTGAGATGTCAGTCACAGCTAAAAATAGAAAAATCAACTATAGACAAATGCAGAGGCAAAAACAAACAGGATTAAATCAGATACTTAAGTCTTGATGTCATGTTTTTTTTGTATCAGTTAGAAGACAGATGTGAAGTGTGAGAGTCAGATTCAAAAACATGTATACTAGGCTAGTTTTCACCTAAGGAAGCATTAAGTGATTCCATGACTCCAACTTTTTGATAAGTTCTCTCAAGTGTAGGCCTATTATATTGAGAGCCATACGGCAGTGCTGGGGAACAGAAACTCCCTTTGATGAATTCCCACAATAGCCCATGTCATATTAAATGAATGAATACAGAGTTGGGGAACATCTTTTTCAGGTTCCCATTATGTGCTATATAGAGTTGGGGAACATAGGACCCGGGGAACATATGACCCTTGGAACATAGGACCCTGGGAGAGTACATATGTAGAACTGGGGAACATAGGACCCTTTGCCATGTTCCCATTATATGCCATATAAATCTGGGGAACATAGGACCCTGGGAACATAGGAATGACCCCGTATATTCATACACATACAGTCACACACATAGTCACACACAAATAAACACATTTTAGACACATAAAAACGCATACAGTTACACATTCCCACTTATAGTCATACACACACCTACATACAGTATGTATCGTAGGGGTGCTGTGAGGCGGCGCTATTTGTATCTGTATCTATATAATTATTTGCATTTATATTTGGATGAAACCCAGATGTGGGTATGGCTTACACTGGACATGGGTGAGGTTTTGTTGGAAGCCATATAAAATGCCAGAAATTCCTGAATTTTAGCCTTATAATCATTGCCACTGCTATTGTTGAGTTATTAAAGCATTAAAATTATGGTTCTAATATGACCAATCAATCATAATGAAGTATAACAGATCTTTTCTTTCTACTATAGCGGTTTTTAAGGAAAAGTGCACTACGAATAAAATGTAGCATTATTGTTATTTAACAAACAATAACCTTGATTTTATGTAACTATCAACATAGGCTTTTATAAATAGCCATAAACATTTTAAATCATCATTTTAAACTGAAAATACAGTTCTGCTTTGAACTGCATTAACCCTCTGTCCTATAACAAAAAGGCCAGTTATAAGCTAGAAAATCTTTATAAATCAAAATATAGTTCCTTCATTCTGAACTACTGAATGCTTTGAACTCCAGTGCACAGTGCACAAGGTCTCCCATACACTGCAACCAGGCTGAATAGACCCCTGATTAAATTGATTGGCTTTATTTTTCTGCATCCATCTAGTGTGACTCAGAGCAGCAGACTCGACCGGGGGAGTTTTCCTCACCAATGCAAGCCAGGTTATCAAAGTAATTAGACTATTCCTGTAGCAAAGCCCGAACAAATAACAAATAAGTGCTAGCGCCGTGAGCTACAGAGCAATTACTTTCCCTTTTCTCAGTCAAAGCTCCATGTCTTAAGAGAGACGAATGAAGTTTATTTTCAAGTCTCTTCTCTACATCTATGAAATATTACAGAGTGAAAGCGTTACAATTGTTTTTCTGGCTCAACGTCCCTTAAAGAGCTTGTTATGTAGGCCTACAAAAAATAAAATAAAATAAAAATAACGTCTCGGATACATCCCTAATATACAGTCGCACACACCCTCACACAGAGGCTTTATTGATTATGATGAGTCCTTCATCCTTTCAGGTTATTAAATTATTGATCAGAGACAAAGACATTTAATAGAATCCAAATGTCATGGTGTGTGTGTGTGTGTGTGTGTGTGTGTGTAGAGAGAGGGAGCTGAGGGTACAGTTAAGCTCTCTTTTGCATCTCCATGTTTACATCGTCTTTACTTCATTACTTCATCATCTCTCTGTCCTGGGTGATGACACACACAGACACACACACAGAAGGGTTGGGAAATATGACGGGATTGAACAACAGCAGAGCCAATCATTAATGTTTCTGTCTTATTACACTTACACATTAAGTTTTTCTCTCCCTCCATCCACACACCTGCAGACAGATACATATATGTACGCAACATATTGTTCCTCTGTCTTATCTGTCTCGCAGAGCTTCTCTTCTTCTCTCCCCTCGTGTCCTGCTAGTTTTCCCCTGTCAGCCAGGCCTCACTGTTTCACATCAAAAACAACTCCGAGACACAGACACCGGCCCACAAAACCCAGGTGGGAAAAAAAGTGAATCGGCACAGCAGACAGAACACAAGACAACAAAAGAGTTGGAAGCTTTATCTCGCCGGAAACAGAGAGAGAGAGAGAGAGAGAGAGAGAGTGGGGCTGGCGTGGCAGGGCCCATAGGATTTACCAACATGAGATAGCGGGACTACACGGCAAGAAGTAGAGGATGATAATCTACACACACATAGGGAATTGTGAATATGGCGTCCACTGCGGCTGCCATTGAAATTCACAGCAGAGTTTCATATTATTTTCCATAATTTTCCTCAGGCATTCAACCAAGGTAGCTCAGGTGTAGAGGAGGAAGGGTGCCTTGGGCCATATTTAGATCAGGCGAGAGGCAAGACGGCTACACGCTATTTAATTTGCTAGCTGGGTGGTCTCGCTGTACTCTGAGGGGGTGAAAAGTAAATCAGATGTGCAGCGAAAAAACTCCAAACACTGCATTTCATTGCATTGATAATTCTTTAAAGATGCGATAGACTTAATTGCATTCCATTTTTATATTCCATTGTATTTTGGTTTCAGCCTTTGGGTAAAATTTGCTTTGCACCAGTAAGAGCATTAAGGGTATTGCCATATTTATATGCTATCCAGTCCCTTTGAAGGTCCCATATTATTCCGTTTATTATTTTGTTTTCAGATATACAATGGGTCAGGCTAAGAATACTGCTCTTTTAGTTTAGTTAAAAGGGTATAAATGATTTTGAACACAACACTGGACCCCAGTGCAAATGTTGCAAACTGTCCTGATTGGCAGGATTTCAGGAATTCTTTAGTGAAGGGAGCCAATCAGGACCAAGTCCAGTTGTGATGCGTTTACTAGGGTGGTTTTTCCTAGGATGAAAAAGGCAATAACTTTACATTTAACCATGTTTAAACAATGCTTCCATTAAATTGATCATATATGTGTATAAAAAGAAGACAATTTGGATCCTATAATCAGGCCACTTTAAAACATGGCACATAAATGAAAATTGAATAGAACAAAAGCAGCGTTTGCACGTAGATGCGGGCTTGTGGCACTGCAGGCTAAGCTGTGCTGCTGGGGAGGTTTTTTCGGTGTGAATATGAGCCAGCTGAAATGAACTCTGTTGCTGAAAACAAATATCCCATCATCTATTGTCGGAGCTATCTCCATGGACACTGCTGTCTGTCTGTTTGTCTGTCTGCAGCAGCAAAAACTGTCATCCCCCAACCAATCCTTTACTCTGCTCTGATGCTCTTTCTCATTTCTCTCTGTTTGTCTCTGTTCTTTCCTGTGATGTCAGACCTCAGCATGCCTCCCGGTACGCACAGTTTCGTTCACTTCGAGGCAGAAAATGACACAATTGAAGGAAAGCAAATAAGCCGGCTATATACATTATCTGGTCTCTATTGCACTTGTTCTCTCTCTCTCTCTCTCTCTCTTTTGATTGCACACTTGAACAAAGCATGCTGAGACATAACCTTTCTGCCTCAGCCTTCCTTCTAGCATTGTAAAATGAAATATAGAGTAGAGGAGGTGGAGAGAGAGAGCAATAGAGACAAGCAGAGAGAGAGAGAGAGGGAGAAAGATAGAGAGGCTCTTAGGTGAATTGTTTTGTTGGATTAATGCTGAGGATAAATAAAGAGAAGTCCTAGGTGTCGGAGAGACCTGTGATGAGCTCCATCACTCCACTGGCTTAATGAAATCAGCTGGCTCTTCATCTTTCACAGCAGCTATGCAATCTGATTAAGACTCTCTTCCAAACATGGACACACACACACACACACACACACACACACACAAATGCACACAGACACACATTCATATGTGCAGGCAAGCAGAAATGTGTGGATGCATACACACACACACACACACACACACATCAAATGTGGAGACATATGGCTAGGAAGGAGCGACGGATGGGAGGGAGGAAGAGGAAGAGAGGAGCTAAGCGATAGGCTGATCTTCCAGGGACAAGCAAAACACATATGGACCTAAGCACATAAGCACAACCTATGCTAGTTCCCATGTGACATCTCATAATGTTACAACTGTGTAATGTAGTACAGAATATTAGAAACAAGTAGTGTAAGTAAGTAGTAATAGTACATTTACCAATCGACCAAATATCAACAGACATTTAAAAAGTCATTTGTTATCGCAATAACCCACCTCCACCCTCTGATTTGCTTTCATCATAATTAGAAGTCATCCTCTCACACTGACCTAGTTTAGATGAGTAACAGATTACTAATAAATCAGTATTATCTATCACCACCTAGCGTTGCTGCACCTGTTCATAAAGCTCCAAAATTGCACACATTCCAAGAAACGACATGAACAAAATCAGTTAATCCCATCATCTATATTCTATCAAATCAGAAAAAGCAAGACATCAATATTTCAATGTATACATTCATTTAATTGGGAACCAAACTGTCAACTGAGTTCCAGCTGAATGAATACAACAGTTATCCGCAACATCTGCAGGTCAAAAAACATCACTGCAAGTAGAGGGGAGCATTATTTTTGGGAGCAGCACATAAGCCACATGGTTTCATCGTTGTCATTTTAATGTCAGTATATCTGACTTCATGAGTCTTTTGTTAATATTTAAAATAAATATCTTACCTACTTTGACAGCATAATTTTTCTTCTGCATTTATATTAGCCAACCTTACCCTATATAACATGGATACAGGAAAAATATATCTAAATACCTTCCATTTTAAGCAGAAAGGGCTGATTAAAAAAAAAAACAGCCCAAAATAACAGGCTTTTTTCAGAGCCAAGCTCCACAGGCCCCAGCTTGCGCTCCATCCACAACCTCAACCACATCCTTGTCTCAAGCTCCGACTGGCCTATAGCTGCCCTGAGGCAACAGGTAAACACAGGTCATGGGGATGGAATGCCCAGGGGCTTGAGAGTAACTACTATAAGTAAAGGACTGCTCTGATACATTTTGATTAAGATAAAGTGAGTTCCACTACAACCCTATTGTTACATTTTGACAGTTTTCTTTTTTTTAATATTGTTATTGGTAAATTTAGCTCTTGAGACTTAAAGCTGTACTGTGCAATCTTTCCACATTGGTGGCACAAATGGCAGTGAGAGGTAACCTTTTTAATTCTGAGGATTTGAATACTTAGAAAGCATGTAAGGTAACATGCATGTTTTAATACCAAAAGAACAAGAAGCAGACTTGAACGTTGAAAATGAAAATGTCCTTGTATTTTTATTTTTTTAAGATGCTCATATAATGTACATTTATGTACACAGTAATGTACATAATGCATTGCATTATGATTTGTCACTCCCTGTATAAAGTTTCATCAGTGTTGATAGAAACACCAGAATTTCATATGGCCAAATAGAGTGAATACATGTCTCATACGTGTCTCAAGTAGGACGGATGGGATGCTCTTCTCTAATGCAGCACCACTTTATGATTTAGGTGGATAAGATGGTTGGATTTGTACAAGAAAATCTTGCATAATGTAGCTTTAAGATCAAGTGTTTTCCTGAAGTGATTTTGTTAAATTCTGAATCTTGGCAGGGTTTGCCAAAAAGTCATTACCTGTGTTTGAGTCTCTGATCCAACCAGTCTGGTACAGCTGCACTGCAAATGCATTATTAACAATGAAACTCATCAAAGAGGAGCAGAGAGAGAGCGATGATGAGGAAGAGAAAGTGGGATCGAGAAAAAGATTTGGCAGCTTCATTTGTTAGTTATGAGATCAGAGGGGCTTCTCAGAGAGGGATCCCCCTACCAGGACAGTGCAATAGATGCCAAATTAGGGGCAAGCAGCGTATACAGAGTGTATAAAAGTTTATCTGGGTGACGGCATTGGGTGATGAAGATGGCATTAGCAACTTCATTAAGAGAAATTCCAAAGTGCAGGCAGTGTTAAAATACATACTATATCCTTTCTATAGGAAAAAAACTATTATGACCCCGAATAAGTTTTTATGGCATAAAAAATCCAGGTCCAGGCACTCATGTTGTCCTGTAGTATGTCCTGATGATGGCATAGGCCAATACACAAGTGCCTGGCATGGATTTTTTATGCCACAAGAACATACAATGTTTGGTCATAATATTTCCTTTCTGTCTTTTCAGTAAGCTGTACAAAGCTGTAGTCTTAGGATCGACTGTTGCCACTTGGATCAACTCTTGATCTTGTTGCCACAAAGGACACCTCAGTGTGGCCTTGGCCATCTTTCATATGGCCATATGCACGTTCCGAGTTGTCATTAAAGATGTCACAGCTTGTCTGCCAGTACTGGAGATCCATACTAGGGCTGATGTAGCTTCTTGGCAGGGTGATCTTGGAAAGGGGAGGAAGCTAATTCTCCCATTTCTGCCAGGTAAAAGGGTGTCGTCCCACTCTTTCTTCCTGTCCCAAAGCTTCTGTACAATAATCTTGGCTCGAGTAGTGTAGTGTTTAATAATTGTGGATCGCACTGCTAAGCAAGGATCTGCTAGATGCTGCGTATGATGGGTTCTGAGCCCTCTTTTTAGCCATGTTTGTAACTGAGGGTGTCTGACATGCAATGCCAGTCCAAGGGTGCCCTCTTGGGTATCTTCTCCTTTTTGAGTGAACCAGAGCTCACTGTTTTCTGATCTGGACTCCAGGGGCAAGTGAACAATGACACTGGGGACATTGCTAGCTAATTGCCACAGGTCAAATCCCACTTCGACGGAGAGGGCTTTCAACTTATGTACAAACCCCCTTGTGACTTCAACTGAGAAGAGGCTCTGTAGACGTAGATGTGATGTGGTAAGTACCAGCTAGGCAACCCTTTGCTATCTATCCTTATGCTATCCCTTTGAACCTCCTTGACATACACACTTGCTCTCTTGGGGTTGTTGGACAACTGCTTCTCTGTACCTTACAGGTGTGCCATTACAGCCTCCTTAGGGACCAGCAGAGGGACATATATCTGGAATCTGTCAACTGATACCCTCACAGTACCTTCTTTGGAGAGCTTTGACTGGGTATGTATGTGGTGCATGGCCTAAATATTTGGCAGTGAAAGCCTTCTTGATGCATTTGGAGTGGTCTGGCTGGGAAGCTGGCCTTACAGAGAAGGACAGCTTGTTGCTATTCAGGCTTTGTGGGCATTTGACGTCCATTGTTGAGGTCATGGAGAACCTCAAGATGCCTCTTCTCACATGTCTTCTCACATCCCTCAATGCAACTTGAATTTTGCACACTGATTAATATAGTGTTGTGTGCTGTCACACAATGGGCAATATTTTTTTGGCTTCTCCTTGGTCCTCCCTTCTGCCAACACTGTAGGGGGGTCTTTGCTTGTGAGGTTTGCTACCCTTACGCTGTTCTTTTCAAGAGCTGGTCTGCTCTTTATTCAATTAGCTCTTTGTTCAATTCGCCTGTGGAGATTTGTGACCCATGTACCTGAACTCTGATCTCATACTCAAGCCAATCAACCAGGTCCAGCAAAGTTGGAATGGGTGTTCAGCAGGGGTTCACATACCTCAGGAAACTGGCTTGTAGGTCATGAAGCAGCTTAGCTAGTACACAAGAGACATGAGACCCACAGCTCAGTTCACTCTGGCCTTCATGTCCCAGGTTGTCCAGCATGCCTTACCAGTGCTTGGACTCTCAAGGCAAACTCACAAAAAACTTGGCATCCCCACGCTTGATAGCTCCCCAACTATTGTGCTTCCTTCTCATCCACAACCAAAATGAAATACGCTTCTCAGGTTGCCATGCTGACATCTCCAGCTGAACGTCAGCCCACCACCTCAAACTCAATCTCAACAAGATTGAGCTGACCTTCTTCCCTGTAAAATCCTTCACTGCACAAGACCTCTCTATCACAAGAACACTGTGACTCCTGCCCAGATTAATAATCATGGTGTGATTTTAGACAACACACTGTCATGCAAGGCCCATATTGCAGCTACAACTTGCACTCTACAATATCTGTTGAATTAGACCCTTCTTTAGCGTTGACTCCACTTCAACCTAGTCATTTCCTGTAATGTTTTACTACCGATCCTCTTGACACACTCCCTCCAGCCCCTACAACTCATCCAGGACATTGCAGTCCACCTCCTCAAATACTCCCATCACACCCCTCCTCCTACACTCCCTCCACTGGCTGCCCAGTGGAGGGCTCGTTTCAAATTGTTAGATTTCCTTCCAAGGCATCTATCTTGCGTAGAGGTGACAGCAAAATGCCCAGTGGATGTGAACCCACCTCAAACATTGTACTACCAAGCTGTACTCCCAGTGACAAAATTTGTTATCCAGATACAGTAATTGAGAGAATGCAGCAATACGTTATATGATCTATATATATATTGTACAGTGTGGCACATAGGGGGTATGTGTGGTTGAGGTGTGGGCTGATTGTAGGAGAGAATCCAGCTAGTTTGAAGGAAGGAGAAAGAAGCAGAGACAGAGTTGGACTGGCAGCAGGCGTGGCGACCTAAGGGGCAGCCAGAAAGCTGTCCTGCTAGTACTAGTATTTAAGAACTAGGAAAAGCACATTTTGAAACTTAAAGCATTGCCAAAGAGTGTCACGGAAATGGCCTTAACAATTGCGCTTAACAATTCCACAGTTAGGTTGGGTATGTTTTGACTGTAACACCATCAAAAAGGTTTTTATTGGATTCATTTGTAATGTTATGTGAAGAAAAGAACAGCCTGCATGGTTACCTTTGCTGTTCAATCATAGGCAACACCGATTTGAGTTGCACTTTTATTGTTGTTTGTGCTCTGACAGAAGCTCATTAAAAAAAACCTGTCTGTTGCACATTTGGGTAGCCTAACCATCCATGGTAATGGATGAACAGTTTCCATACTGACAATAAAATTACTTGGCAAAGCCAAACAGTACATTGGCACAATAGCGGGAATAGCGCTGTTTATTTTGCCTCAAAAATAAGTCAGCATAAAATCACCGTGAAAAGAAAATGGACAGTCTGTTCAAAACGCACATATTAAATTAATTCAATTAATTGTGACGGCTGTGGATAATGACTCACCCTCCAGGGGACAGAGGCTTTACTTGTGGCAATCTTTTCTTTGTTTCTCTTCTTATTAAATACCTAAAGGACTAATTGCGCACCACACTTGTTTTTGCGCTGCAAGTTGTGCCATCTTAATAGATCTAGGCCATAGGGTTAACCTTTTGTCTTCCATGTCCTCATTGTTTTATTTATGACTATTGACATCCTGTTATGAAGTTTAATGCATTTTGTATCTATTAATCAATTCCGTTTCATTGCTTTTTGCAATGCAGGTCTGAATTTGAATTAGGGAAAGATAGAGGGAGAGAGGGGCTCCACAGTTCCATTAAGACAACAGTTAAAGTAATGGTGACTACAGAGCAGAGAGCAGACAGCTCTGACCAGGAATTATTAGTCAGCAGCAAACTACTCAGCATTGAGAATAGTGCCAGGGTCTATTTGTACCAGTATTGGTGCTTTCTTTGTATCTCTCAAAAGCACATGAAGTTCTCACACAGTGGGCCATCAGCTCTTTCGACAATGAAATACAAAACCTGCCACTGTGCACTTTGGATATACTGTAATGAGACTGAATGAGCACATTAGTGTGTGTGTGTGTGTGTGTGCACGTGTGTGTGTTGTGTTATCATTGTCTAATGGTTAAACTTAAGGGCTCAGCTGAAGATTCAATTACCGTGGCCTTTTGTTGTTCACACCCCATGGCTACACACACACACACACACACACACACAAGCATGCATCTATACACTGTCACAACATCGCCCTCACACACTTCATATCGTTCCCATAGTTCATTGACTCAATGAAATTTGAATGCCCCCAACACACACACACACACACACATGCACACATACACACACACACACACACACTCGAGAACAAAGTCATTTGAGAACCCTGAAGGAGCAATATCCAAATCTGCCAAAGAGAAAAGAATGATAATTCTATTGAGAGTCAATCTCGGGGCGTTTTGTGATTATGGTTATTTATTTGGAGCCGCGCAGTACAGTCGGCGTCAGAATGAACGCAAATATCGATTAGGATATGAAAACACCTGCAGGCCTCAAATCATTCCTAGCAGTCTCTCTCCCCCACACTCATTCATTGACGCCCACTCTTTAAGTTCTCTTACTTTCCCTCTCCCGCTCTTTAGTTTCTCTTGCTTTTTTTTTTTACCTTACTTTTTTCCTGCTTACTCTCTTCCTCTTTCTACATGGTTTATCTGAGGGAAATGAAAACATTTGCCGCTTGTGTTTGGCAGTTGTTTTTGGGGTGTAACGCAAACATTGTCGCCTTGATCGCCTTCCTCCATAGAATGGCAGCTACTATGTCTGGTGACTGGCAATGAGACCTAGCATTTGCATCTATTTGAGCCTGTCCAAAGTCTGGTCCAGTTCAGTCCAGTCCAGTCAGTCCAATTCAGTTGAGTCCAGTTCAGTTGAGTCCAGTCCGGTCTAGTCTAGTCTACTCTACTTTAGTCCAGTCTAGTCTAGTCTAGTGTAGTCTACTCCAGTCCAGTCCAGTCCTGTCCCATCCCGTCCAGTCCAATTCAGTTGAGTCTAGTCCAATTCAGTCTAGTCCAGTCAAGTCAGTCCAATTCAGTTGAGTCCACTCCAGTCCAGTCCAGTCCAGTACTATTCACTCCAGTTTGATAGTCCAGTTTAGTACAGTCCAGTCCAGTCCAGTGTAGTCCAGTTGTTGGAAGTGGAGTGAGAAACAATGTTTTATGTTATAATAATATAATATGTCTTTTATTAGGGGATTTCTTTGATTTGAGATCATTTGCATGAATGTATATAGACATAAAGCATGGGAAAATGTAGTTTTAGACAAGTATACATCTCTAAGAACAGGAGTTGGGCACATATACCCATGAACTGGACACCCTAGTATGGTCATGTCTTTCAGTGCCTAAGAAAGGATCATGTTAGTTTACCTGTCCTGCTGTATATAAGAACGTTGAACTGTATGCTAGAGTAGAGGGGTTATCAGGTCTATGAGACAAGCTCTTATCATATGAGGCTTCTTATATGATTTGTTCCTAACCTTTTATTCTGATACTTGAACTCCATTTTACATTTAAAGATAATTGCAGCCAGCAGTCGCGAAACGGCATGCAATGGCTGCAACATAATCCGCAGGGGCCACTGCGCCCGATCAAAGTACGTCCACTAAAAGTGTTTGTTTTTGCCACTGACAGGCTCAGATTGTTGTGTCTGACAACATTACGGAAAGGATCCCTACAGAGATAGACCTTTGTTTAACCAGAAAACAAAAGTCTCGATCGCAAGATTTCACAGCGAGACTTCTCCTTGAGCGAGACTTTCGTACTTTGATCGTGTGGAGTTGCCCCTGTGGATTACATTGCAGCCATTGCAGCCCGTTTTGTGACTGCCGGCTGAGGTGATCTACTGGAGCAATTCCAAAACTTTTTGTACCCTATTTTGGGGTATAAATGGGGTATATAAGATGTACAAATACAGCCCAAGTTTAAAAATACCGGAATTACCCTTTATGTTAGGTTCCTTAAAATGCCAACACAGTCCAGCCCATTATTGTCCAGTCCAAGTCAGCCCAATCCAGTCCCATCTAGTCCATTATGATGTCATCGATACTAGTCACACCATAACACATAATTCAAAAGTATAGATAAAACACAAGAAGCCCATTAAAGACTAAGCATAAAAAAACAAAACGCACCATTGCATCACTATTAAAGTGGCTTATGTCCTTCTATGAGACAGATAGAGGTAGGAAAACAGAAAGAGACAAATAAAAATATTGATTTAGATAAGGAAGAAAGGGGGGGGGGGGGTGTATGATGAAGTGCTACAGTAAGTTGAGGAGACGAGTGGACATGAGTGATAAAATAAGAGCGGTGATCAGCATGGAAAGGAGCGTTTATGAATTATTTACATGTTAGAGGGATTTACAGTATACGCCAGCTGACTTAGCTATTGACCCATTTCCTCCTCCCTAACTCCCTCTCCTCCTTGTCTCATCCCTTACCTCATCCCTTCTTCTTCTGTGTGTTTGACCCACACCCCCTTTACGCGGAAGCTTTGATTGATATTGTTGTTGTTGAGGTACATCTGCGTTGCGTACATTTGTAAGCAATGTACCAGGGAGATAAACGTGCATTCCTCAAAGGACTGATGGTTGCATCCCCTTATTATTTCTCTAGTATGTAACATCATCTTCATCTCCGTCCTTCCCTCGCAGCCTCCTGTCCTCGTCCTCCATGTCCTTTTGTCCTTTCCTTCCCTCCTTTCTTCCCTCTCATCCTTCATTTCCTCTCTTCCTTCCCTGTCTTCCTACTTCCTTCCCTCTCTTCCTTCGCCATTTCCTCCCCAGTCTTGCTTCCTTGTTCTGTCTCTTCCTTTCCTCTCAACTCTTCTTTGCTCCCTTTCTTCCTTCCCTCTCACCCTTCCTTCCTTCTGTTCCTTTCCTACAACTGTCCCCCATTTCCTCCCATCTTCCTTCTTCATTGCCTCTCTTCCCTCTCTTTCTTCCTCCTTTCCATCTCCTTTTCCTTCCTTCCATCTCTTTCCCCTCCTCTCCTGCCTTCCTTCCCTGGCTTCCTTTTCCTTGCCTCTCTTGTTTCCCTGCCTTCCTTCCTCTCTTCCTTCCCTTACTTAATTTCCTCTCTTCGTCCTTCCCTCCATTTCTTTTTTTTTCCAAGAGGATAAGTCCACTCCCCTTCCTATTTTTTCAGAACCACTACTTGAAGTGGTGCTGATAAGGCATCTTAAATGCATTATAAGCATATTGTGAGTGCATGATAATTACCATCATCAGAATATGATATTATAAACAACGTGCATAAAATGTAGATGGTTGAATACTTTATGGGGCAACTTTGTGGTTAATGACATGATATTCAATTTAATTAAAATTTCTGGTGTTTGTCTGCATTACAGTTTAAGCTGTTTTCTATGCTTCTACTGGGCTTCTAATCTGCTTGCAATGCATTACAATGCAACTCCAAGGGCCAGATGTATAAACCATGCGTATGCACAAAAAGTGTACTTACGCCACTTTCCACGCAGGTTTCCAAATGTATAAAAATCCACGGGCGGCGAGAATGTGCTTACCGGTACGCAGCGTACCATACACATTTTTCGAGTTTTTATCCAAAAAAGGATCATAAAAGTGTGAATTTGGGTGACATTTTATTTGGAGCTTTTTTCTTTCACTACATTGTGTTAGGATGTAATCTATAGTTTAAAAAAAACATCCACTATGATTGCATAGTGATGCGTGAGTGGTTAACAACCTTTTTTTTTGACAAGCCTTTCGTTCTATCTTGAGTAAATATGTTTGTCACTATGCATTATAATAATTATAATGATAATGATCTTTATATAAATAAACAAATAAATAAATACATGATACAAGATTATTCTGTAGCCTATTATTGGGGAGTAAGAATAACCTACACTATATAAAGGCTGTAGCCGTGCGTAATGGCTGTGCCAAATGATACAATGGCTGCTTTGGCGTTGCTGGAAGATATTGCTATTGCGCAATTTAGGCGAGAACGAGTCTTCAGAGACCGTACTGATTTTCTGGTCCATGATGTTGACTGGCTAATGCGCCGCTTTGGATTTCCAAGAGCTGTTCTCTTCTAATTGTGTACTGAACTGGGCCCTGTGTTTGAGCAGCACTCTCGGAGAAACCCTGCCATCCCCGTGCATTTACAGGTATTGACAACAATCGGGTTTTTAGTGACGGGGACGTTTCAGCTGAAGCTTGCGGACAGATCAAGGATATCCTGAGCTGCCCTGAGCCGGGTCATGCCCATAGCGTGGGGTGACATTGTTTCTTTGAATAATAGATCATCAGGTTCCCTTACACAGCAGCTGAACAGGCCAACATCAAAACGCAATTTGCAGTGTCCGGTTTCCCAAATGTATTATATGTATATAATATTGTTTTGTATAATATGTATATAATATTTTATACCCTCAGGTGACAATGGGTATGCATTGAAGCCATGGTTATGCCATGTACAAACCCCCAGATCGCACAACAGACGCGCTGTAATGTGGTGCACAGCCGTGCGCTCTGTGGTAGAGCGTTGCATTGGGCTTTTAAAAGGGAGATGGTTTCGGTTACTTTCTGCCATTCAACTTGTTTCATTTGGTTGGTAATTCAAGAGCTTAGGCTTCTAAATAATACGCGTTTTCTTCTGTCATTTTGATCAACCATTATTTCAAGTTCACAGTTGTAAAATTGCGCTTCTTTTCTTCTATTTCTTCTTAAATGCTTCCGCCGTTTCTCCTCAAAACTAAATGAAATGCTGGCCCTTTATATGCAAACCAGGCAGTTGGGGGTGTGTTGGAAGCCATTTATAGTAAATTGTGGGCATGGTCAGAAGGCAACAGGGAACAGACGTACGTGGGGTTTTATACATCTGAGCGTATGCATTTTTTCCTGTTTTGTGCATACACAGATTTCTACACCTAAATCTACACAGAGTTTTATACATCTGGCCCCAAGTCTTTTTTTCTTTATTGAGATAGTAGGACTGCTCTCAGTCCCAATCTCCACCTGGTACAGGGTCAGTAGACATTTTCTCCTTATCCAGATAAGATATCCAGATACAGATTGCATTTTAATGGTAGGTGTGAATGGGATCTTAGTTGTATAAAAAATGGAAAGCCAACACTGCGTGCAGAATTAAAGAAGCCATTTTGCTTTGTGTTACTCTAGGTCAACCAAGCTCATCAGTCCTAGCCCTCCACAAGCCCTCCTCCTCATCGATATCAATAAAATGCTTTGGACCCAGATGGTCGCTGGGAAAATGAAGGCGTGGATAGTATAGTGTTATGTTCTATGGAACCTTCTATGACTAAATATAGTGTATGCCCTGGTGTTGACGGCAGTTGGTAGCGCCGTCTCCCTCCGCCGACACACCTCAGTCCTCCCCGGCGGGTCAGCCGCGGAACCCCAAAGCTGGCCAGCCTGCCAGGCTTCCAGGGGCATCCCGCCCCAACCCCGACTGTCACCAGCTCTTGCAGGCGACTCCCGACTGCACCCCCGGGACCTCCGTCGGTTATCGCCGTGGAGGAAGACGCGTACTCTCCCACTCCGTCCTCTCCAGCTCGCGCCCTCGCCTCTGTCCCGGCACTCCAGCCGCGGACCCCGGCTGCTGCTGGCTTGTTCTCCCCGTCGACCCCTGATCCTCCATTCACGCCGCCAGCCTCTCACACTGGCGCGTCCCTCTCGCTCACACATCCACACACAGGTTAAAAACGCCCGGCTGTACTCAGCCTTAATTGGCCGCATGCGCTGAGTCCAGCCTAAGCCTACCACCCTCCCTCCCCCCAGTCCGCCACAGGCTTATTCCTGTCACTTCTACATGTTCCACAGGAAATAATTATCTGGAAGTCAACCCGTTTTTCTGTAGTTTCCTTTTTCCAAAAACGGTGCCAAATCAGGCCAAAAACAGGCCGTTTCAGAAAGTAGCCCCTTTGGACGTCATAACAGGCGCTTCTTAAGGGCCCTGTCACACTATTGCGTATCGTACTAGCGTATGCCAGCGTATGAAAAAAATCACTCATACGCTGGTATACGCTGACATACGCTAGGGGTACGTTAGGCATAGGTTTTATACGTTTCAAGCACGGTCGCATACGCTGAATACGCTGAAAATGTTTAAGCATGCTTAAAAATGTTGTGCGTATTCGGACGTATGGTTTATACGCAAAGCATACGCTAGGCATACGCTGAATACGCTTGAGTTACGCTAGAGGTACGTTACTCATAGGTGGAGTACGCTGGTCATACACTGGCAATACGCTGGCATGAAGGTGTACCGTACAGCTAGCGTATTGATACCGTACAGCAGGCGTATGCCTGACGATTGAGTGACGTATTTAACGTACAACTAGTGTATGATTGGCGTATGGCAAGCGTATCCCCAGCATATTGCCAGCGTTTTGATAAAGTGTATATATAGGATCCAATTTCCCACTTCTTGCCTTTTTCTCGGCCCCGGGTAGACGATGTCTTCTTCTTGGGAGCCATGTTGATAGCTCTACGTCTACTGCAATAATGCTGCAATGTGACGCTATCACGTGATAGCGGTACGCTGGACATGCGCTAATTGCGAAATCGATAATTCCGAGTTGGTATTCCTAACTTCCAATCTAAATGTGTTCCAGTGCATCTGCTCGGGAAAACATAATCGCCCGCAGCAAACACATGTTTGTATGGCAAGTCTCAGAATGTTACCAGCTTCTAAACTCAACATCAGCTACTACAGTGCCATTAGTGAATAGAATCAGCACATATCACATTCGGACGCTGTTTTTTTCCGAGTACACTGGAATGCACAATTACTTTGCAACCAGTGAAGGTAAAACAACAACATATCTACGGCGATATATCAACTCTCCAGTTATTATTTTGTAGGATACAGGCAGCAACATAGATCCCTGCACAATCCCAACACGCGAAAATGCCAGAGTGGATTAATTTTATTTTTAACAGCAACGACTACAGTTTTTTCTGTATGTGATGATCACTCCTCAGACTGCTTGAGCAACGGCAGGATTAGCATCTAAATTGAAGCAATTCATAAGGTACATGACCCATCTGCAAAGTTGGAATCTGTAAGTGTCACCATGTTTTGATTTAATTTACCAAGTTAGTCTGGTTAGTATATTCGACTGCTGGTTAGCTAACGAGCTAGCGGGGCTAGCCACGGGCTTGTTGGGCGTGGAAGAAGTAAGAAAACTAAAGCTGGAGTCATTAAAAGTAAAGTAAAGTAAAAGTAAAGTTATTGGTTGGAGTCAGGACTCATCTTAAAGTTATTTGTTGGGACCAGTGTCTGTTTTATAAGTCTGTCAAACGTGTCAGGCTCGGTAAACTTTAGCCACCATTACTACAATCACGTTTGGTTGTTTGTCTGCGCTGTTTGGATACAAATAGATTGCATCCAATAATATATTGGCGAACTAGCTCAACAAAATTGTCAATCCTAGCTTGTCTGCAAGTTGTATTCAATAAGCTTATGGACATGAGCCATAAACAGACCGGCTACAGTAGAGAGTGTCACTCACACACCCACATACTCAAAACAAAGTACAATATTACACAGAATTGTTATCATTGAGAAACTAAGTGGAACCACTCATTTGCCTCTTCCCATTCTGGGTCAGACACGTACGGTCTCAGTGTTGGTTCTGGAGCGGCCGCCATGGTTATGGTAGATTTCTGCATCAAGCTTATTTGTTTACCTTGAGCAGCATGAGCGCTCTGCTCTCCACCTCCGCCAGGTGATTGCGTGGAGGTTGTATGTAATGAGCACTGCTCTGATTGGCCACCTCACGGCGTGCGTGAGGCGGCCAATCAGAGCAGTGCTCATTACATACAACCTCCACGCCCTCAAAACAGCCTGTTCTTTACAATGGAGAAAATGAGAGACCGAAACGAACACCACAGAAGCTGGTTTTAGGATTTTTTTTGATATAGACTTCACAAACGTCTTGTAAAGACCCCCAGGAACAGTTTAAATAGCCCAAAATGAGTACAATACCCCCCCTTTAAAGTAATAGCATGGAGGAGCCAACGATCTACCGGGAACATGTGGATGATCTTGGTGTCTACGTTCTCATCACGTAACAGGGAAGTTTACCAACGGAACAATCTCCCAGAAACTTGGTGTATTCCTTTAACGATTGATTAAGCATCAGAGATGGATGCATAAGAGAGACGGCCCTGTCCACACATATATGGATATTTTTGAAAATGTAGTATTTTCTCTGCGTCTTTGCCTCCCATCCACACAAAAACAGCATTTTAAGTCACTGGAAAAGGAGCTTTTGGAGAACGCTGATATCATGACCTCAACTTGCGCATGGCAATTGTTGCTTCATATGCATTGAGCATGCACCAGGACCCTACGAGTAGTGACAGACTACCGGTTTGTTTACCGGCGTGTCTACCTTTTTCAATTTTGCCACTGTCTCTCAAAAGTCTCTCTCTCTAGAAATGGCGCCCGTAGATGTGTATTATTAACTCGTCGCTCAAGAAGAAGCTCAATATGCATTCTCCTAATGTTCTTCTTCAAGACACATTATCACCACCTACTGGCCAGGCATGCTTATGTGAGCATTTTAAAGTGTTTTCGCCGTTCTCGTGTGGACAGGGAGATTTTCTAGAACTGTGCAATACACCCCCCCCCCCCCCCCCCCCCCAACAACCAGTCAATCATCTCCCCCCTCCACCACCTTGTAAATATGTATATAGCCATAGCAATTTATTATAGGCCTACAGTCTCTCCCATAATACACTTTTTGTTATTTAAGCTGCATACAGTCTTTTAATATTTAATATTTAATTTGTTAATACTCCTTGTTTATCTTTTTCTTTTTCTTATGGCACTCTATTGTTTGCACACTTGTTTTTTTTGCACTATATTGTCTATTCTATTCTGTTTTCTATTGTTGTGAGCTGCCATAACACGTGAATTTCCCCACGGCGGGATCAATAAAGTCTATCTTATCTTATCTTATCTTATCTTAAAACACATATATATCCATATATGTGTGGACAGGGCCTAAAAGTGGTGGAAAAGGCTGCCACTGTCTCTCAGCCTGGTTCAATGGCGACAACGCATATGGGAAATTGACAGTATTCTTGAGGCAACACAATATAAAACACATATAGGGGCGGATCTACTAAAGGTTTGCGTGTGTAAAAAGGTGTGCAAACTCATAGCACGCGCAAATAAATGTACAAACTGATCTACTAACAGTGCGCACTGAGGACTGCGTCTTGCAAATGTGCAAAATAACACGCCTTATCCAGTTAGTACTTTTGCCTCAATGAATATGCAAGATGGGGCGTTTACACGCTATTTAGCAAAATACTGGGAGGAGAAAATGTAAATAGATTAATGTAGCACACGCACTGTGATCTATCAAACCTGAACGCAATTTCGTTGATGGAGACTGCGTCTGTATTTAATACGTTTCAAAAGAAGGTGCAAACGCCCTGCATGCGTAATTGTGCACAAATGACTGCCGTTATTGTAGCGAGAAGGAGACATAGAAACTGCACTTGAACTGCACTTGTTGCTCAATGTTAGTTAGAGGCATCTCTTCCACCGTGCCCCCACCTGTTTTCTTTGCTGAGGTTTTATTATAAGCCAATTTTTCTTTTGTTCTTCGTCTTATATCTTGCCATCTTCTCTTAATTTCATCCGTTGTTCTTCTTGTTTTACCAACGGCATTTACTTTCTCACAGATGATCTCCCAAATAGTGTTCTTTTTTGTCATATTCAGATTTTTTTGCTGTAGCTCATCCAAATGTTTATTTGCCTCTTCCACTAACACCTCTAATTCTATAGGCGCAAATTTCATTTTGCGCTTGCGGTTCTGTTGCCCATCCAAACTCTCCATGGTGCAAAACATTAAACACGCAAAACCCTCATTTAAATACTGCTGTCTCCACCACGTTTGCACCTGTTGTCATTTACGCACGCATTCTTAGTAAATCACCCGCAAAACGCCCATCAACCACACGCGCAAACTTTTAGAATGCACACGCAAATTAGTACCCTTTATTTGGGATCTTAGTAGATCCGCCCCATAGTCTTTTTTCACTTTGGTGGTTTTTCACAACCACCCTGCAAATGCCCATAGTGGGGTTTATTTGCTGATCATTATAAGCGGCCACGTTATAATTTCGTAGAAAGGGACAAACTCGCCATCTGTACACATTCCATGAATTTGAAGTGGTGCCGCTATTGCATTTCGATTCTAGGTTTGCTTCACTTCCTTTAGCAAGTAGTTAAGATGGACATTTTTTGCGGTAGAGCTAAGATGTCGGGCACGTAGCCAGTCAGCCGGCGTTATTAAGCTTTCTGCAATGCTTCAGTTCATCATAAAGCCATAATAAAGGATCTGCTTTATGGATTCTCCTCAGGATGCAAAGCTATATCCATATTACCATTACAATTCAGCCCGTTAATTTTTGGGCATTATCTTAGTTGGTGGTGGTGGTGGTGTGTGTGTGTGTGTGTGTGTGTGTGTGTGTGTCAGGCTGCAGTGGGTGGACTATCCCATTTTCTTTCAATGTACTATTCTGTTCTTTTATGATCGGCTTTCAGAGAGTGTCTTTCTGCTGTTTGCTGTATCAATATGTAATTAGAAGCTAGGAGCCACTGCAGTCTGGACCGGCTGTGTGTGTGTGTGTGTGCGTGTGTGAGAGAGCATAATGCCATGGAGTTCCTTTATGTGCCGTCATTATACTTACGAGGTACAGACAACAGCCCTGAAGCCACCAAAGTGCGCAAATGCACACACACACACACACACACACACACACACACACACACACGCACGGACAGTTTGCTGGTTAATGGAGCTCTTCTCTTCTTTAATGAGCGTTGTAGTCGTTCTTCTCTCCGCTGTCCCCCTCATTACCTCTCTATCTGTCTTCCCTCTCTTCTTTTTCTTCTTCTTCTCTGTACCTGCACCACATTCCCTCACCTCCCTCCCTCCTTTTTTCTCTTTCTTCCTTTTCTTCCTTGACTTTGTTCTTTCCTTCCTTCCCTCTCTTCATTCTTCCTTCCCTCTCTTCCCTTGCTTCCTTCTGTCTCTTCCTTCCCTGGCTTCCTTCCGTCTCTTCCTTCCCTCTTGCTTCCTTCTATCTCTTCCTGCTTCCTTCCCTTTCTTCTTCTCTTGTCTTTGGTACCTGCACCTCCATTTGCTCACTTCCTTCCCTCGCTTTATTCCCTTGTTTCCTTCTTCATTCCCTCTTTCTTCTTCCTTCGTTAACTTCCTTCCCTCTCTTACTTCTTCAATCAATTGCTTCCTTCTATTTCTTCCTTCTCTCTTCTTCTTCTTCGTTCTCTGTTCCCTCACTTCCCTGTGCAGGTGCAGGAAGTTCCTTGTCTTCCTGCACTTGGTTCATTCCCTCTTCTTTCCTTCTCTTCCATCTTCATTCACTCTCTTAATTCCCTATTTTTCTTCTTTCTCACATGTCCTTCCCTCAGTTCCTTCTCTCTCACTTTCTTCCTTCCCTCTCTTCCTTCTCCATTCCCTCTTCCTTCTCTTGCTTCCTTCGTCCTTCCCTCCCTTCCAAAAAAAGGATCCTTGCTTCCTTCCCTCTCTTCATTTTTTGTTTGTTCCCTTCCTTACGTCTCTTCTGTATTAATTCCCGTCCTGTCCTCCCTTTGTTCCTTCTCTCTTTTCTTCCTTCTCTTGCTTCATTTCCTCTCTTCTTTTTTTGTTCACTCCCTTCCTTCCCTTTCATGATTCCTTCCATCTCTTCCTTCCCTGCCTTCTTTCTTCCTTCTCTCAATCACTTCTCCAACTGTTCCGTGTCTCCTTTCCATCTCTCCTTTTCCTTCCTTTCATTCCACTCCTCTACCTCCTGATCTCCTCCTCTTCTCTGTTTTCTCTCTCTCCCCGTATCTCTTAGTTTCTGTGTATCTCCCCTACTCCATTCCTCCATTTTCTTTCTTTCGCCTCACTGTTCCTTCTCTCCCTATATATATATATATACATATATATATATAGAGAGAGAGAATGTATATAGAGAGAGAGCGAGAGAGATAGAGGGATAGAGAGAGATAGGGCTAAAGCATGTATGTGAGGTAAATAAAGGTAGATTTCCATCAACACTAGGGTTCGACCAATACCGATATTTTTGCATTGAAGCTTAGCCAATAGTTTGGCAATTTTGTGCCATTATTCAGTGTCTTTCATTTTGACCAAAAAAAGCCTCTGAAACAGCATTTAGACCAAAACTCTCCACTGAAAACCAGATTGATACTAATAATATGGAGAATAACAAATATTCAATCACACTGTGTGAAATCTGGTCAAAATGTCTCCCATTCTCCATTCTCCCATTCCCATTCTACCATAGATAAGTAATCAATCAACCTGCATCATATCCATCATATCAGAGGTGGACACTGACTGGACCAGATCCTATATTTTTAATAAAAGGACAATATCAACATCATATATCAGTCTAACCCTAATACATATTATGCTTTTTCAGAATGTTAGTGAACAATATGTGTTTTATATACAGTGGTGGCCAAAATTATTAGAACACTTGGCATACATTTAAGAGGTTTCAGTTGTTTTTGTTCAATTGGCCATTAAAATACCCATAAAACGAATGAAATATATACAAAGTCATCATTATGCTCTATAAACCATAGAATAGAGCCATCATAAGGAGATTTACGTCATTTTCCTTACAAAAAAAAAGCTAGGCCTATTTCACTGTCAATGTCACACAATTTGTTCCTTCACAGAAGAAGCCAAATTACTTGTGTAATCATTGTCAGGTTGATGGTGATTAAAGTTAAAAGTGGATAAAAACAGTAGGACTCACTTCATCTGATATTTGTTGTGCTCAGAGCAACCATCTGCATGTTTCATGAACATTATGAAATTAAATCATGTTTTGGAGGCAAGAAAAGGTCAATATTTTCAGATCTGTCAGGTGTTCTAATAATTTTGGCCACCACTGTAAATGTATAAAGTGATTAGGGTGTCAGTGACCACCAGCATATCCAAATGACCCGTATCACCCCACCCCCTGCCCCTCCTCCTCCTCCACTCTCTTCTTCCACTCCTTTCTTTGTCTCCCTATGTACTCTCATATCCTCCGCCTTCATATGTCCTCTCAATCTATGTAGCTATCTGTCAAGCCTTCTTCCCTATCTGGCCTTTTTAATTGCGCTCTACCTCCATCCATCTCCCTCGTGGTACAAATCGTCCTCCCTCCATCCCTTCCATCTCTCCATTCCATATGCATTATGTACAGTGTTTGCTACAGTGCACGCTTTGTAAAATTTGTGAAAATGCTCTGCACACCTGAAGAATATTTTTTCTTCTGCACTTTGCATGTGTTCATCTGACCACAGCGATATGTAAGATTAATACATTTGTTAAGATTGACTGTATTTGCCATGCAGCGGGCAATCATCCAGGCTGTGTTATTAAGCTCTCTGCAATGCCTGAGCTCATCGTAAAACAATAATAAAGGATCGACGTTATGGATTTAGTTCCAGAAGCAGCGCTCATATCCAACATTACATTTGGAGTGGAGCTTGCGTGGTTGGCTGGCTGGTTGAGCGATTGGCTAGTTGGCTGGTTGGCTGTAATAAGCTGCAGATCAGCAGTATTGAGTTAGTTGGATCTGTTGGAATCTATTAGTTCTGGAGAATTTCAAGTGAATGTGCAAATAGACCTGACACTATCAGCTGGCTGCACACCTGGGGAGAGAGAGAAAGAGGGAGAGGGAGAGAAAGGGGGAGAGAGAGAGAGAGGAGATGATGCCTAATGCGGTGTGTAATGCTGTTTTTCTGTCTGTGATTGGCTCCATTTAACCCCAGGTAACCCCCCCCCCCGCCAGACAGCTGGCTGACTGACTGAGCCGCCGCCTACCTAGGCTGTACAGCTATAAGGTGGTGTACTTTTTCTGCTATTTCTACCTGATTTGGAATGAAATTCATCTTTATCTGCCCTGACCCATTCACTGTTACCTGGCTCAGCCACATCTGCTGTGAATCAGCACAAACCAAAACCCCATCCAGGGTCAGCCAGAGAGAACGAGAGATTGCGATAAGCAGAGAGACATGGAGACAGTGGAGGGAGAAAGGGAAGGTCCAGTAGGGAGAAATAGAAAAGAAGAGCTTGATTCCAAAGTGAGATCATCGCACAAATCCATCATTTGTACAAAGTGACATCTAGCACAGCAGATTTCAATCACTTGCCACCATGGCATAATACAGGCCCTGCAGTTGTAGCACAAATCTCCTCTCAACCACGCTTGGTGCCATCATGGAGGCCCACTGAAGAATTGTCTATGGGCAAATAATGTCTAAATATATGACAAACAGATTGTTAGATAACTGATACTACGTTTAGCTAGCTAAAAAGCTGACAGTATCTACAAACAACAGAAACTCAGATGTATCAATGATGAAATGATCAGTTCTATTCTGTTGAGACGGCGAAGTGATATGTTTAGAAACACAATCAACTGTTCACAGCCACTGTTGCCAAGTAGTGCTGGGCAATTCGAGTCTTTTTAGGGATTTGTTCATTTCATACCAGTACCTCAAAATTAATAGAACTTTCGAGTTTTTGGGGTTTTAGGCCAATAGACATCAGGACATGCTAATGTTTTTGAGTTGGTTTTTTTTGTGTGTCAACACATGTCAAATCATTAGATTTTTAAATGGTGACCTACAAAGTCATGGAAAGTGTTTAATTTGTAACAGTTCAAATGTAATTTTCTATTATATATGTGGTAAGATAAGCACTATAATAGTAATTTTCCAATTTGTGTGCGTATGAGGTTAATTGTTATTTGTTAAGAAAATAATTTGCATAGTTTCTATTGAAGATTAATTATAATATGGCTTGAGAATAAAAGATGAGTTAGATTAGTTAGCCCAATATACAAAAAAAGTAACTAAGTAACAATTTAACAAATCATCCTGAAAAGCTTCGTACCTTGGCAGATACTGCAGGCACAGTATCTGCATGTCGAGTTTGAGTATTCAGTATACGGGTTATGTACTGAAACTCGAAAACCCGAACCCGAACACCTTGTTTATGAAGGTATTTCCCTGCCAAAACTATTTTCAGAAGTGTATCATGATTTGCAAAAGCAAAAAACAATTTGAGCAAGAAAAATACATTTGTATTTGCAAAGAACTATTTTCAGAAGTGTAACTCATGATTTGCAAAAGCAAAAAACAATTTGAGCAAGAAAAATACATTTGTATTCGCAAAACTCTTTTTTCAGTTACGCTTTTACACTTACAAACGTCAATTCTGCGCCCGCTGACTTTTGTCACTATTCCAGCGCGCAAAGCCTGCCAAAACTATTTGCAAGCGAGACACAAGATTTGCAAGCAAGAGACAAGATTTGCAAGCAAAGGGAAGGCAGGACTAGATCAGAGAGCTACCTGATTGGTCCATGGAGGGATCACCATGCTCTCCACTGATTGGATACAGAATGTGCCACTACAGAACTTTGGCTGGCTCGTCCTGTCAAGCATTGTAATTGAAGACGACGTCCAGCATGGTATGTGTGCCCCATTGTGTTACTGTCAATTTAGCTATAAATTACTGATATTAAGCTCTGTTGATGTTCATAGCCTGCATAATACAAACCTAGCAAACAGCTACATTTTCTCTGTAACTAGCAAATTAGCTCGTTCTACTCAAGACTATTGACATTTACTAGCTAAGACTAATGAGCGCAAAAGTCAGGCATACAGCTAGCCAATGTGGTCGGTCTGGTCGACCCCCCCCCCCCCCCCACCACACACATACACACAACACACACACACACACTTTGGTTAAACTAGATCATGAAGGCAATTTTAATATAACATATGCATGATCAAAAAAATCTCAGTCCAAAATGCACTAGCCTGAAAATATGGGCTTTGCAGCTGTGAATCCTTTAAATTTATTAGCTAAGTAGCCATTCATTTTATGTTATGTAATGCTAGATCAGTTTAGGGAGTTTTGTTTAAAGTATAATTACTTTTTTTTTACCTACTTTTCAGGCACAGAATATGCCCTGCGAACCACACATCCCAGCTGTGTCAGCCTAGAGATAATGCCAACAGTGTCAACGCGATGCATGGATACACGGATCCTTTACCACTGGACACGATGACCCTGCACCTGCAGCATCCCCTTCATCATCCTGTAGCCAGTGTAACAGAGTTAAGAATGCACTTTAATAATTCTTATTTTCAATTGTATTCATCATTTAATGATGAGTATTTGTGATTTTTCTCTTTATGTGTTATTCTTATTTTCATTGTTTTCTGTGAAAATGACTTTCCTGCACATCGCCCCATCTGTACTTCCGGGGTTTCCGTAGCTCCCCCCGTCGGCCTCTCACAGTGCCGTTTGCATTGTTGAGGGTAAGTTGTGTGGAAACGCTGCGCTATTTTATTGTTTTCTTCGGAAATTGAGCCATTTATGTTGTAAACCTTTGGTGCATATTGTTTATTGTTGATACTGTTACGTTACCCAGCAGTTTTGTTTTGTCCGCTAACATAAGTTTTGCAGATGTCTTCATTTTACTATTTTTAGCGCCATTTGACTTGCCATGTGACTAATGTAGTGCTGCAGATTATGTTAGCATCCTTAACCTAGTTTAATCCTGTTATTTTGCATGTGTCAGAGCAGATGTGCGGAGAAAAAGAAAAGAAAAAGTCCAGAAGTCAATTAGTGGTTCATATTGTCTTCTGCAGGTATGTGTTTCCCTTTGTTAAATGATATGTTTTCGTTGTCTCTGTTTAGTCACCCTACCCCACGCGCCATTTTACTTTGCCCACCAAGTGTCACTGTTTTCTCTGTTCTCATGATTTAGGTTAAATGTTTTCCTGTCAGTTTTGGTAACTCTAGGTTATCAATGCACACTGAGCTGAATGCATGCTGCAGTGTCAAGCTGATGTGTCTGTATGTATTTGTATCTGCAGACAGTGCCGTTTGCATTGTTGAGGATGTGCAGACAAAAAGAAAAGAAAAAGTCCAGAAGTCAATTAATGGTTCATATTGTCTTCTGCAGAAATTAAAAGCCGAGAAAGCAACTTCTTGAGTCATCCTTTTTCAAGCCTATCCACATCTGTTACACCAGCGTGAGAATTTGTTGACTTTATTTGGGACACTAAAGTGTCCAACTCCTCATCGGACACACAGCTATATGTTGCCCTCACTGAAAGCTCTTGCAATACAAGGTACTGGCAGGGACATGCCAAGGAGCCTACGGATGTTGTCTTCAGGAATGTTAGTTCTTGGCCTTCCAACCTTTCCCCCTTCAAAGTTCAGAGCACAGTGTACTTGATTTCCACTGCTATTAAAATCAGTAACCAACTGATGTAACTCCCTGAGAGCATGAATTATCCCTTGTGGAAATGCAGTCTGACTTGTGACTGCACTCAGAAACACAAGCTCCTGGGAACATGTGAACTCTAAATAATCGTAGTCCAGAGGTGATCAATTGAAAACGTGAGACAAGCGTGAGTGGAGTCTCTCTGTTACGACCGGCTCGTAGGCCGCAACAAAACAGGAGATGTGCACCCAAACTAAGTTACAATCAACCAAAGTTTATTAACTCAAAATAGGCTACTCAATCATATGGGATATGAAAATCAGTATCAGGGGTGTAGGAGAGTGTATGGGTGTAATGATCAATGTGTGGTGCATGTTGTTAGTGCGAAATAAGGCAAAACAAAAACGCTGGCTTGGTGCTGAAAGTGGAGTGAGCCGAGTAGAGAGAGCTGGCGTCTGGGAAGGCGGGGTTAAATAGGCCTAACTGGGAACGCTGGCCAGGTGCTCCCTGTCAACCTAATGACACGACTGCCTCAGACCTGCAACAAACAAGATAGTATTCACCAGCAGCTCCTAGAGAAGAAATGATATCTGTGATTGCACTATTAATGTTTAAAAGTTTTATTTTCTTTAATTTGCTTGCTTCTGTTAACTGAAAAAAACAAAAAACATTTGTTACCTTTGTACATATGTTTTAAGTTATAACATTGTCATTAAATTTCTCTGCATGAAAAGTCGTGGTCAAGAATACTGTCTCAGCACTGAACAATAAATCACAAATAAGAGTTTGCGTCATACAGAAATGAACTGAACAGTTATTATGCTGCATTACAAAGCATTAAATATATATTATTATATTTTGGCAAATTTTAACACCCCATAAATTGTACTTTGCCTAGCTCTCAAAAATCTTTACATGGAAAAACGACTCTACTAAGAAGCTTACAGTGTAATATACGAGTCTGATTGGTATATCTGTTGAATATGGTAGCTAGCTACCCCATTACGCTAAGGCTTGGAGGTATTTTGGAAGGTCACTGTAGTCCTGAGACTGGATTCACTGTTGCAAGACGAGGATCGTGTAAACAACCGTCCTCTATCCGACAACGAGTGAATCCTCTTGCTTTCATAAAACAGCTTTGTCAGAGTTCACAGTTCAGAGTTGTTGTTAAAAAAGGTCTATTTCTGGTTAAAAACTATTTCTTTTGGTAATGTTGTCAGACACTTGTTAGACACACGAATAACAATCTGAGCCCGTCCGTGACAAAAACAAGCACTTTTAATGGATGTACTTTGACAGGCCGAATATGCCTTTACGGATTACATTGCCGCCATCGAGCCGCCGTTACGCAACTGCCGGTTGAGCCGATGGACCGGAGAAACTCAGAAGCTTTTGGGATCTACTTAAAGGTATGAAAAGCGATTTTGTGGACATAGAGGCCAGGTTGAAAAATCCCGGAATTACCCTTTAACATGATGGCTCTTTGCCAGCTGTGCTTACAAGTAGTAGCTACCCAGTTAGCCTTGAGTAAAAGTAACTGGTTAATGTTAAATACTTTATTGAATAAAACTATACTGGTGGATAATATCAAGGAAATGGATCAGTTTTACTCAAACATAGTATGAAATTGGAAAAAAAATCCACCATATCTAAATTGACAATAACATGTTACATTACATTACAATAACACATACATACCATGCTGGGTGTCTGTTACGGTGCCAGTGAAGTGGCACATTCTGTATCCAATCAGTGGAGAGCATGGTGATCCCTCCATGGACCAATCAGGTAGCTCTCTGATCTAGTCCCGCCTTCCTTTTGCTTGCAAATCTTTTCTCTTGCTTGCAAATCCTTGCCCACACGCTTGCAAATAGTTTTGGCAGGCTTTGCGCGCTGGAATAGTGACAAAAGTCGGTGCGCGCAGAATTGACGTTTGTAAGTGTAAAAGCGTAACTGAAAAAAGAGTTTTGTGAATACAAATTTGTTTTTCTTGCTCAAATTGTTTTTCGCTCTTGCAAATCATGAGTTATACTTCTGAAAATAATTCTTTGCAAATACAAATTTAGTTTTCTTGCTCAAATTGTTTTTCACTCTTGCAAATCATGATACACTTCTGAAAATAGTTTTGGCAGGGAAATACCTTCATACTTGTTCAACATTGCACTACTTCCTCAAAGAGAGAGTTTGGAAGTGAGATGACTTTGTCTGGGAAGGTATAATGCAATATATTGATGTAGCCTACACAGAATTAAGCTTGCAATACTTACATGGTCATCATTGCCAGTGGTTCTATGGCTCACTGCAGCCGGTACTTTGATAATTTACAGAAGCCATTTGTCTCAGTCCAGCTTGGCTTGAGTGGGCAGGGGGGGAAATGCTACTATCTGGACAACAGAAGAGTCGGACTAATTCGGTGAGCATTGATGGGAAACATGAAGTGGGAAATGTCCTAATTCGCCCGGCACTATTGCAAAGACCGGCGGACCTCCAACGTAAAGTGTGTTTGGTAGTGTTTGGTTGAAATGAAAACCTGCAGATCTGTTGGGTTATGATGTCACATGATTGACCCCCCCCCCCCCCACCCCCACCCCCTTTGGTTATAAAGTCATACCATTTTCAGCTGTATTTTCAAAAGTATTGAGTCATGAATTTCAGGGAACACACTTCTCTCCAAATGGATATACAGTGTTTTGAAATGAAACCCCTTCAGAGAGATGGAGAGATGTGTTTAGGGAAAGTGTAATATACGTCTGGGTGTATTCTCCTTGACAGCAACACACTGCAGTTTATTTGCGCACAGCAAGATGAGTATTTTAAGAGCTAATATATTTTTCTTTGTCTTCTCCTCTTCCTGTCTCTATTTCTCACTCTGTCACTCTCCCTGTCCTCCCTTTATTAACTCCCACCCTCCTTTCCTTTTCTCTCCATCTACGTCTCTCCCCCCTCCCCCCTTCTTTTCCGAGTAGAGCCCTATAACCAGCAGTGATTTGATTACTCTGCGTGGCTACGGCCTTTTGTTATCAGCCTTCATAAATGTTTAAGGAGCATTAAGGAGATGCAAACAGAGCAGGCGGACAGAGAGGAGATCTTAATGCTTAAATGACCACTACCCTCCTCCATTTGCAGATTAAAAGCTTTACTTTGTTTCCTCCGCCTACCACTCGCCATCATCCCTCACTCCGTTTGTGCATCTGAGATCACGGCACTGGAGAATCATGTTTTTTTGGTGGATGATGGAATCAAAGGGAGGGATTAGACAGGAGTGGAGTGGAGGCCAAGGAAGTGAACAAGAGAAAACAAGAAGAAAGCAGCAGGCTCAGGGGTTGACATTGTAGTGTTGTACAGCCGGATGGCTGTTTTCACATAAGAGTATCTGAAGCGCTCCCTTGTGCACTTAGGTTGGATGAGACGTGGCTTAAGGTGCTTCTCAGCCCATTCATCTCATTTTAGAAGGGGTGGGATGGGTTCTCCAAGATGGATATGAATTTAGACCTCATCCTCCCCTCAGCCACCTCCTCCAGGCTGTCCAGGCTCTCTCCCACAACTGAGCCAGCTTTCTTGACCAATTTGTTGATCTTGTTGGCATCCTTTGCCTTGATGCCACCTCCCAAACATACAACTGCAAAGAAGAGTGCACTGGCCACCACAGTAGAAGGTAGAACATACGGAGCAGCCTGTTGCACACATTGAATGACCTGAGCCTCCTCAGGAAGTACAGTCTGCTCTGACCTTTCCTTTAGAGGGCATCAGTGTTGTCTGACCAGTCCAGGTGCACCCCCAGGAACTTGTAAGATTCCACCATCTCCACCTCCTTACCCTGGAGGATGACAGGTGGTGGTAGTCGCCTCTTGTTCCGACGGAAGTCCACCACAAGCTCTCTTGTCTTGCTGACAAGGTGGTCGTGGCACCATCCGACGAACCTCTCCACCAGACTCCTGTACTCATCCTTGTTGTTGTCGTTGATGCAAGTAGTGGTAGTACTATGATCCAGTGTTTCAATAGAGAGTTTCAGTGTTTCATACTTTTTTTTTGTCTTTTAGATGTTTTTCCAACAATAAAATCCTTGGGTAAACACTGTATTCGTGTCATTTTTGGCATGAAAATATTCTGATTTAAAGATTGGATTTCAGCACAATATATCTGCTATCAGCAGCTTCCTTCCAAAAATATCAGCATCAGTATCGGTATCAGTATCAGTATCAGTATAAGTATCAGTATCAGTATTGGTCTTCAAACACCCATTTCAGTCAAATTGTAATGAGGTGTGTGGAGAGAACAAGAGAAAACAGAGTGGAAAAGAGTGAATGAGTATGTTAGAAAGTGTATGAACTGAATGAGAGAGAGGGAGAGGTTTGAGATCAAATGGAGGTGGATTTTGGAGGTAAAGAGAAGCTGAGGTCTGAATTCAAACAGGGTCATTGGTGAGAGATGAGCCGTGGAGGCTGAAAATACTCAGCGCTAATTCTGGAGCTCCTCCTCTGAGACTGAATGGCAGTACTGGAGGAGACAGAACACACACACACACACTAACAACACAAGCATTTGCATACACACCTACACACACTCGCACATAAATAAAGAATTTTGCATTCAAACATATACACAGTTGTTCTCTTTCTGTCTGTCTGTCTCTCTCTCTCTCACACACACACACACGCACACAGCAGTGCACTGAGGAGCAGCCTATTGCTTCTGATTTGAGCCAGTGGGGAAGAAACACATCTGATTATTTAATTGGCCTCAGAATGGACCACACAGGGTGCTCTGTGTGTGTGTGTGTGTGTGTGTGTGTGCGCGCGTGTGTGCGTGCGCGTGTGCGTGTGTGTGCAGGTTTTTCTGTCTTTGTGAGGACTAGTTTGAGTTTTAGATCTTCAGAGTGAGGACATTTTTGTTCTAAACACCCAGTGTCAGGTAAGCCTTTCCTGGGGAAAATCCTCTGGTTCGCAGGAAGTGATGGGATTTACGTTTCAAGGTCCCACACCAAAGATGGAGACAAATTTAAAAAATACCACAGCAATAATCGGTTAGCACCAATGATGGAGACAAAATTAAAAAAATAAGAATCTCAAGGATTACTACTTTATGTTATGTTAAGGTTTAAGGTTAAAGGTTAAAGCCTCACAGCAATAAGGTCCTGGGTTCGATTCCCGCCTGGGGTACTGTTGACTCTGGGGTGCCCAGGTGGCTTATCTCCTGGGCCTTTCTGTGTGAAGTTTGCATGTTCTCCCTGTGCTCACATGGGTCTCCTCCTATAAAAAAGAAAGAACCCCATCTAAAAACATGCAACATCCTGTCCTGTCCCTGACCATGACGAGGACCTACACCTGGAATTGGTCCCCAGGCGCCGGAAAAAAGGAGGCTGCCCACTGCTCCCTGGCTGTCCCTGGAGAAAGGTCGATGCGGGGATGGGAAAATGCAGGAAAATGCAGGACTCATTCAACTCGGACACCCTACCCTGTGTGTGTGTGTGTGTGTGTGTGTGTGTGTGTGTTGGTGCATGTGTGCACCACGAATTGCAAATAAAACTAATCTTAAGGTTAAAGGAGCACACCAAGGTTCACCAAAATAATCCAATCCCCAGTATTTAGCATACACTATGTTGAGTGATAGAAGGCCACTAGCAATATAGTACTAAAGTAGTAAGAAGTACTAAAAAAGTTATTAGTAATTTGTATTTAAATTTTAAAAAATAATTTATGAAACATCATTAATTCAATATATCTGAGATAACCAGGTTTATTTTTCAAGTGAGCAACTATGTATTGATCTGCTGCACAGTGATTTGTTAGCTGTACAAAGGCCTCTATTGCCCACAACCTTCATTTTCTATGGAAACAAGTAAAGTTCCTGCTAGTTCAAAATAATTGTGTAATGTTTATGTCATAGTTCATGTACATTTTACCAATCTCCTACACAAAACTGCCAAACTTAGCCATATCATTAAAACGTACTTACAGTTTAGAGAGAGGAGGACAGTATGGGAGAAATTATTCCAGGTAGAAGCCTAGGAGCAGCATTTTGGACTAACTGCAGGCGAGACAGGGATGAATGACTAACACCCGTACACAGGGAATTACAGTAATCAAGGATGAGATGAACGTCTGCATAATTTTCTCCAGGTCATGAAATGAGCAATATTTCTGAGCTGAAAGAAGTTACATTTTACTACTGCCTTTATTTGTTGATCAAATCTGATTACTGAATCGAAAATCACACCAGAGATTAGAGATGCTTCTTAGCTGGATAATTTTTCATCCAGGATTTTATGTCCTGAAGGCAGTCTCTACAGTTCTTTAGGGCAGTGGTTCTCAATCCAGTCCTCAAGGACCCCCTGTCAAGCCAAATCAAGCCATTGTTCTCTCAATTAAGGTGTCATGAAAACATGAAACTTCTAATTGGTTCAGGTGTACCCAGTAGGAGCATATAGATGGAGAAGAGGAGAGGCCCTAAAACTGACCCTTGAGGGACCCCACAGGTGGTGGCAGCAGAGGAAGATGAAAAGTTGCTAATATTGACAGAGAAGGTTTGTTCCTAATGTGTTAGCATGGAGACTGCTATCACTCAACATAGTGTAATCTACCAAAAAACTTGGTGTATTCCTTTAAGGTTATTTAAGGGGTTAGGACTTGAGTTTAGGTTTCAAGGTTAGAATTAGGATTAGGTTTAGGTTAGCGAGGGATTACGTTTAAGAATTTATTTTCCTAATTAGTAAGTAACGTGTTTTAAGAAGTTCTATTCCTAGTTATTAAATAACATGTTTTAAGTATATGTTTAAGTATAATTTAAGTATAATTAAAATATGGTAAGACAGACGTGTGCCTTCATTTTCTGTGAAATCTGGGGTCGGTTTTCCACTGTCCGGTCCCTCACTACCGAGACAGCAGAGGCTCTATGTGAACATCAAATGAGTTTTTAGAGATCAGTGTGTTTTCATCAGTCCCACACTGACAAGGTCTATTAAAACCACCTCTGCACTCATTCTCATCACAGTTTGATAGGAATAATTCCCACGGATGGCAAGATGGAAAATGAACAGGAGTCAAGTTACATATCAAATTGTATTTATTTACTGCTTCATTCTGCTGTTAACATTTAGATGCATAGTAGACCTGGGTCAAATAGTATCTACAGTACATTTAATTAATGTTTTAACCAGAATGGAGTTGGGTGGGGTTTCCTGCATGAGGATATTTCAGTGCAAAATGAAAGGTTTTGTGTGTACATTTTCTCATGTTTTTTGCATTGTCGTATATGGCAAAACCCATTTAGCTAGCACCCACATAAGTTGAATAAATTATAAAAAGTTTTTTGCAAATACTATTTGATCCATGTCAGGCTCATGATCCCAGGACTCATTATACCAATTCAAGGCACATATAAACCCAAAAACTCTCATTAAAGTCCACTTTTTGGAGCTGCAAGTTTTGAATCCAACAAAACCTTTATCACAAAAGTTTACATATTGCTGTATCAGGCTATTTGCATGGGCTGCAATGTGTCCTGTACTTAAAAGTAATGCCTGAAGGAAAATCAATCTGCTTGTAAACCCAATTCAAATTACAGGAATCGCTGCGTGAGTGTGTGTCATTATGCATGTGTGTGCTTGTTACTACTGCCATATGTTCCAATAAAAAAGACTCCCATGTGTGAATATCATTTTACTGTTTCTCTAATTTGGAGCAGAACTTTGCAGATGCATAGAAATCTTTCCAGCTCATTGCCCATTTGTATGTAGTGTAGCCTATGTTAAAAACAACAGTTTTGCGATGCACAAGTCTGCGTTTCATGTGTGTGTTCTGCAATCTTTGACAAGGACAGAGACACAGGAAGTCAAAGTAAGGAAATCAGCTTGTACATTTATTTTATTCACAGGTGAACACAGCAAAGGTGGGAGTGTTTCAGACCCCCCAACCCCCCCCCCCCCTCAGGGGGCACGTTCAGCAGGGCAAAATGTTGAATAATGATCAGAAATAGAAATACTTCATGCGGGGCCACATATATGCCCCCAGAGATACATAGTTTTCACCAACACAGTTTAAAACCAATCAACGGCCAATCTCCATCTACCAGAATAAATGTTGTTTTTTTTATAAGTGTGCAAGAAAGCCACATCAGAGATTGCATCATATCCCTAATAAACAGTCCCCAGTTTCCAGTTTCCAAGTCCAACAGGCAAAAGCACAGAACGGTACCTGAAGACCAAAGGAGGCGTTAGGATGGAGCACACACTAAATGGTAAGGGAGTGGGGAAAGTGATGTCGCCCCCCCCCCAACTTTAGTACTGTACATTGACATGCTTTGGACAAGAAGCAGGGGAGTGTTTTTCAGACTCGGTCAGAGTTCTTGAATGGAGCACAGCGGTACAGTCATCTCCACCGTCTTGTCTCCCAGAGTTCTCAAGGAAAAGGTTTACGTTTGACAGAATGAGTGAGAGGTCTGCCTATGTTCACACCGAGGATGAAAGAGGAGAGCAGAGTTCCCTTTTAGTGACAGTTCAATCCAATCCTTCCATCGTTTTCATCGAGTCATTTCCACTTGCTCACGAAACTCTCATTTTGAAGTCTGACGTCGTGACTGTGTGTGTGTGTGCGTGCATGTGTCATCGTCTCATCTCCATGGCGATGATATCCCGTCCAGTTCGGTACCTGTCAAGACCAGGGGTGTGTGTGTGTGTGTGTGTGTGTGTGTTGGGGGGGGGGGGGGTAGTTGGCAGTCATTTGGGAAAAAAACACATCTCAAACTGCCCGCCACGCCCTTGCCAGGTGTCGGAGTATTGAAAGGACTCAGACATCTGAAGATCATTCAGCTCCATTTAGCTTTCAGATCACTGGGGTGCAACAACCTGAGACCCGCGTAACCATGGCAACGCAAGCCAATGGGTGATGAGAGTTGAGAACCATGCATGCCCGGTTGGAAAAACATTCATCTGAAGACAAAACACAGACAAAAAAATCTCAACAACGCCTGAGCGCAATTTCAGAGGTGATGTAGGCAAGTGGTTCTCACAGTGGGACTCCCAGGTGTCCTTGAGAGGATTCCAGGGTGTCCTTGAGGGGGTTCCAAGGGCTCCCAGGCAATTTATCCACTAGACTCTCCAGAAATTAGCCCAATTAGAGAATAAGAATGACTGTTGCAATCCTAAATTTCTCTCTCGCCACCATTATCTCCACAGTGTAGACAGTTCTACAATTATCACGTAGGTCCGGCAATTCAATGACCGACTGTGAAGTTACACAAAAACAATATCAATGAACAGACATGTGTCACAAGAAATTTGAGCCAAAAGTTTACTTATTATACACATTCGGATGAGGTTTTACACGTGAAAAAGAAAAGTGCATGTGAGCAAAGCTGCTTGCTATAGACATTGATGCTTAAAAACATGGACATACTGTAATGCTACAATGTTTAACTGCTAAAAGTGCTTTTTTTTTGTGAAAACTGCCTCACCCTAACCCACCTAAAACGATTAGTTTGGCTTTCAATGGAGAGTTTTAGTGCCCCATCATGGTCTAAAATGCTGTTTCTATTACACCCTCTTTCTGGAGTACTTTTAATTTTTTTTTCCAGTCATGAAAGTGGTCAAATTTTAAAAAATATAGAATATCAGCACAAAATATGGGCAGCCTAAATCCAAAAATATCAGTACTGGCATTCAAAAGCCCATATCAATCTATCCTAGTTGAGAGATTTCAAGAAAAATCCTCTTACACTGTTAGATATCATCAATTTGTGGTGTTCAATACATTCCAGAAGTTATTAAAGTGTTGTCATTTATTTTTTGGTGTGCTCACTTTCCCAAAATCTTGCCATGTCTAGTTCTGCGTAAGTGATTTCCTACATCTCCCAGAATGCCTTTTGTAGCTCCATTGCATTCTGGTCTGGTCTGTGATGGTTTTATATAGCTGGAAAAAAATCCCCTTCCCTGCTATCAAATTCCATTGTAGCTGGAAATATCTAAGAAAATACACCACCAAGCAAGAAAAATGGGCTCGTATAAATGCAAGGTACGGAAATGCTAAAGTGTTTCTTCTTTTCTTCTCTCCGTGAACAGAAGGGAAAAGCACATGAAGAAGAAAGTTCAGAGAAAAGCAGCAGGAACGTCAGGACGGAAACAGGAATCCACCAACATAGCCTGAATCTTCTACACAAAGTTTTCTGACTTTCTGTGTGTATTTATATGTGTGTGTGTGTGTGTGTGCCTTTGTTTGTCTGTGTGCATGACCAGGAAATGGAACAAGTGTGTGTGTTTGTATGAGAGTGTGTAGGTGTGTGTGTGTGTGTGAGCGCTTATACATCAGGACCTACAGAGTGTGAAATGGAGCAGGGAGTTTCAGGATTCAGCCGCAACACACTGCAAAACACTGCAACACACACACACACACACTCATCTCTTTCTTTCCCTCTCTATCTCTCGCTCTTTCTTGCCACTTGCATTTTTCCACCCCCCTTTTCCTCCTCTTCCTTTTTTTCTCTCCCCCACTCCATCTTTTTCCCCACTTCTTCAATGTCTTAGTCGCCACTGCTTTCCCTCCGGTCATTTTATCTCTCCAGATAAAGCTCTCCCTTCTTTAGAGTTTGTTTTGCTCGGCCTTTATCTATTGCTTGATGCCATGGCTATGGCAGAGAGAGAGAAAGAGAGAGAGAGCATCCCCATGTCAGGCCAATGATGGATTAGAATACTAAAATACTGGAGAGAGAGCAGACACACTATACACACTATACTCAAATCTGACATGGTGTGTGTGTGTGTGTAAATCTACTGCACGGTAATAGAACAATAAAAAGGAAGGCTCTTTCCTCTCTCACCCTCAAGGCTTTCTTTCTCTACGAGTCTCTCTCTCTCTCTCTCCCCGAGTTGATTTAACGCATGGCTTCTCCGCCTGTTTATTTCAGCACATATTAATGTAAATCATCAGTGTCCACTCCTCTCTCTCCTCTCTCTCCGTCCACCCGTCTATCCCTCTTGTCGTCCTGTCGCCGGTCGTCGGGGGCTGACGACAAACGGCCGAGGCAACAATTAAAAAGGAACAACAGGACTGGTAAAACGGGGGGGGGGGGGGGGGGGACGCTGTCACACATCGGGGCCCCCGGCGGGGCCACATCAATCAGACGCCCACCCTCCCCGCTGATCTCAATTAACCCCGCTGGGGCGGGGGGTGTGTGGGGGGGGTGGTGGGTGCTTGATGCGCTACTTGCTGGATGACCGCACTATCTATCAATTCTCTGTTATGTATGTGTGTGTGGGGGGGGATTCTCAGGTAAATTGGACCTTCTTATTGTCTTTAGAGTTAATTTACTTTTTTTTGTTCACCTGTCAAAATGTAGAAAACAAATGCCGGCTTCTACCAAAAGATCAGATGTATACGCGGAAGGTTATTGTGACAGGAGGTTGTTTTTATTGACGTTAATTTCTTATCATCTTTTCTTCTTTCTACAGAATGTTCTCTCTTCAAAAGTATTTATTTATTATATTAATTTAGTATAAATGGTATTTATATTTGTATACGTTTTGGGGGGAAATCTGTATTTATTGTCTTACAAAAAGATTTATCAGGTAAGTTGATGGAGTGTCTCTCTCTTCCATTGCAGCTTCAATGATTGACAGATGCTTTGTCTCCGGGGGGGGGGGGGGGGGGGGGTTTGCCTGAAGAAAGAGAGAGGTTAGAGTCTCTCTCTCCTCATCCCTCCATTCCCTTGTAGTTTGCTTCCTTCTCCTCGCCTCCTTCTTCCCTCCTCTCTCTCTCCCTGCAGATGGAAGTTAATTTTACACGTCCCCCCAGAAATAGGGAAAAGGAAGAAAAAAAAAATTAGTGTCAGCAAAAGATTTATAAGACATAGGAAATCAAGAGCTGGCGATTCTCCCTGGTATGTTTGCGCTCCGGGGTCTCTCTGTTCTCGCTTATAGTGGCACTATTTCCTCCGCTACCGCCACCTCTCGTATCCTTTCTGTTTCTCTCTATCACTGCCCGATACTTTTCACCACCCCCTCCCCTTCCCCCTTCGGGAGCGTGTCAGATGATAAAGAGCTATTGTCAGGGCCTATTATCACCCTCCAACTAAAAACAAGTAAAACAACCAAAATGCCCACATGGTGTCTTTTTTTTTTACCCCCAGTTTATCAATTGTCTCTCTCCCACTCTTTCAAATTGTCAGGCCCCGCAAATGAACTCGCGTTATGTGTTCGCCTGCCTGCTGGGGAAGCTATTTGATTTGTTCTGCCGTTTTAGAGCTCATATTGTTTCTGGTGCGTTGTTTTTATTATGACGGCTTTATTCCTATCGGCGCCTGTGGTGGCTCGGTCCCGGCGGCCGGCTGACTCACCGGGGAAGCAGATAGGGACAACGATAGGAGCAATAAAGCAAAAAAGAGCTGCATCGGCTGAATACGTGGCAGGCAGTGTGTGTGTGTGTGTGTGTGTGTGTGTGCGTCGGTGCGGGAGTCTATGCGTGACTCTGCTGACGTGGGTGGGAAACGATAAAGTGCAAGACAAAATTATAAGAAAAAGCTTTCCCCAATTTGCTTTGTAATCTTTTTGCCTGATCCCTGCGCGCGCACACACACACACACACACACACACACACACACACACATCAAGCTTGACGTTCATTAAACAATGAGAGACAAGTATGTCATTCGTCATTCAGCATGGCTCTAGAATAAGGACGGGCGGGCGGTGGAGAGTGTATCACTCCTAGTGAGCACATAAATTCATCACCATGATAAAGTTTGACTGATACATCATACATCACATACCTCACACCCCCCCCCACCCCCATCCCACCCCACTTTCAGTCACTGTTGGTACACCCCATGGACAGATAGGTCAAACCATCACTCTGTCAGTGGGGATTTAGAAAAACAGCATCTGCACTGTACAATACTGTTATCATAAGGGAAGGAAGGAAGGAAAGAAGGAAGTGAGGAAGAAAGTGAGGAATCAAGGATACAATACTAACGAAAAGAGAAGTCCATTTCTTCACTTTGTTTCTTTTCTTTTTATGGCAATCAGTCTGTGAGTGTAGGCAGGGGCTGTTGGCAAGAGTGTGTGTGTGTGTGTGTGTGTGTGTGTGTGTGTGTGTGTGAGAGAGAGAGTGTGTATGTGTGTGTCCTCTGTATCCTCCATTCTACCCCCAGCTGAGGGAGGCGGATAGAAGCAGGAGCAGGACCAGCATAGGCGGAGGAGGGCCGGTTGAGGGGGTGGCGGCTCCCCCAGCCCCGGAGCCCAGGTTGGAGACGGTGGCCCTCTCCGAATATAGCGGGATGACGTCGAACTGACCGCCTTCATCGCTCTCCTCCTCCTCCTCTCTCAGCTGCTCCTCTTCCTCACTCTCCATCACCTAACAGAAGGACAGTTGGAAGAGATTTCTTAAGTTTTACATTTGAAAAACATGTTCACATTTTAGCATGCATAACTCTCTGTAATGAAGAGTTTAGCAGCTGATGTGCTGCATTCATGTAACGTGGGAAAAACGGTAACGTTAAGTCTCCTACTAGAAAATACTGTTCACTTCAGATTTCAGAGGTAAATACTAGTAGAAAATACTGTTCACCTCAGATTTCAGAGGTAAATACTAGTAGAAGTAAATACTAGTAGAAAATACCATACACCTCAGGTTTTAGAGGTAAATACTAGTAGAAAATACCCTTCACTTTAGATTTCAGAGGTAAATATTAGTAGAAAATAACAATTCATCTCAGCTTTTAGAAGTAGTAGAAAATACCCTTCACTTTAGCTATCAGATGGTCAATATTATGTTTGGCGATGATTGATTTCTCTGACTTCCTGAACTCTGATGTTACCAACAAGGAAATACCTGTAGTCACGGGTAAAGAATGATATATTCCAAAAAAACAAAACAAAAAATTAAAGTTTGTAGATTGTAATATAAAGATTGTAATATAACTTATTTTGTGATCACAATTCTTTAAATGTCACGCCAAATGACACCACTACACTACTGGATTTCCGACATGACAGTGGCCAACATGTCATATTTGGTTTGCTGTAAAACATGAACTCAAATGTTAAGTGTGGAAAAAGCGACCAAAGCCAACAGAAAACAAGTTGTGACTTTAAACCGTCAAGTCGGTTTCCCATATGATGTAAATACAGCTTAACATCAAAATGTCAGACTTGGCATATTTCACCGAGAATATATCTGTGCTCTGGTTATGAATGCTGTTGGATTGTGCAGCTAATCTCTATGAACTCATACAGAAAGTGAAGAACGTCGAAGAAGGACTTTGATCTAATGAGATATTCAAGCTTGATCTCTGAAATGACCCATTTGATTGTATTTCTATAGGAAGTAATCACATTTTAATTGATTACAGCTATGTTCACACTGTAGGCCTTAGCGCTCAACACCGATTTTCTTTGCTCAGATCCATTTTTTTTATCTGACTGTTCACATTCATTTCTGAAAGTGACCCACATCTGATTTCACAGAGACTTTGTCCTTTTTTTAGTCAAATGGACAACGGTGATCTGTCCCATTCAGTGTGACCTAAAAGCTAACGTGAATTTCCGATCTGACAGTTCAGACCGCATGGCCACGGATTGTGATGTTCATCAGACTCAGGATATGAACGTGGTCCAAATCCGAAATGAAAAGATCAGATTCTGTGTGTTCTTTTCTTACATACTGCCAAGGGTGCAAATGTCATGGGGGGAATATTTGTCCCCCCCCACTTTTTAAAAGTCTGATTTTTGGTTCCCCCCCCCCCTCCCCACCTCCTAGAGCAAATTGCATACTGTACTAAAAACAATGGATCTGCGGCGCATGGGGGGGAGGGGGAATCAGAATTGGGACACTCTGAGCTGCAGTGTGAACGTAGACTTTAGTTGTCTGTGCTCTCGAAATGTTGAGCCTGTGAACATCAGGTGACATTCTCTCTTCACCAGAGTGGATATTCAGCGTTTTAAAGTGAAGCCCTTCAAATGGTCTGCTAAAGTGGAAAAAATCACTTAAGAGGAACAAGCAAAGCTTCTTGGAGAGACAAGACTAGGAGCTGAGTGACAGATGAAAAGAGGGGGCAGGTATGGACAGAAGAGGGAGGGGAGCTACGATGTAGGCCAATGCTTGGGGAGAAGAGGTAGGGGAGTGAATGAAATGAGAGCACGGTGAAAGTGAATGAGGGAGGGAGCAGGAGGAAGGAAGGAAGGAAGGAAGGGATTAGGGGGGGAAGAGGAAAGATGGAAAGAGAGAGAGAGAGAGAGAGGGGCAAGACAGATGGGCATGAATAAATTCATACTAATGAAGCCTGACTGATGCACCGCTTCCAACCAACACCTCATCTAATCCTCTCACTGAGAGAGAGAGAGAGAGCGACAGAGAGAGAGAGAGGGAAAGAAAGGGCGACAGAGGAAGAGAGAGTTGGAATCCCCTCTTGTCTGGCGGCCCAGATTATCTCTGGCAGTGAGGCATGCTGGGAGCCAGGGAACCACAGCGTGGCAGATTGCGGTCTGGCCAAGGTTATAGTAGCCAGAACCGGGATGGGATTGGACTACATTTAATGGTCACTGTCGGACAAGGTCAGCCAGGAGATATTTTCCACTCTCGAAATATACGTGTTCACATCACTTTTCAACACATCTGTGGGTCTGATTTAACGTACCGTACCGTTACTTTCGACACATCGCCGAGTTGGTGAAGTTGCACCGCAGTCTGCACTGCTCAAATCTGACCTGATTGGCCTGAAATCAAATTAGTTCGGGGGCCAAAATTTGGTCTGCAAGCCATATGTGCAGTCTGATTGCTTGGGAGAAACAAATTAAACTTGACACAGTCAAGATGTCTAACGTCCAACGTTTGTTTGGTCACAACAAAGTGCATGTGAAAGATAATGCAAAGTGTGTGAAAAGTCATTTTAACACTTTAAAACAAAAAAACCTTGCATTTCAATGTGTTTCAATGGAGTTTGAAAGCAGAAACTTTTTCAGCGATCTAAAACATCACCAGTAAACGTCAGGTTTTGGTGTCAGCCAATCAGATTCAAAGAGCAAGGGTTTCTTTCTAGACCGACGTTCAACAATCCTGCAGGGAGCAATCCATCGGAGAAGAGGAGAGAGACCAACTTCTCCACCGACAGTATAGCCGAGACAGACCAAAATGCAATGCAGTAGCCGAGACAGACCAGAATGCAATGCAGCCACAATGTTGCGTTTTGAGTAAGGGGGTGAGGCATCCACCTTTGATTGAAAGTTTGTGCACCCTCTCTGCGGGGTGTCAAAAGGCATTCTGGGAAACAGGAAATCACTAAATTGTACAAAGCCTGAGAAGCTAGTTCAGGCAGACACACTCGAGTGGCGCCACAGCTCACTCATCTGATGTGTCAGATGAGCTCACACATTGTCATTGCAAATTGGGTGGTCAATTTAAGCTGTCAAACTCACTGGCTCATTCTCTGCTGCTGCTGCTGCTGCACATGACTCTCACAGACCACCACTACCCCAGTATCCACCTGTGGGCTCTGTTTCATAGTCTCCCTAGGGGGGGAATGCTATCGATCGCTCCCTGCCTCACTTGTCTTAATTACAATGCAACAACCAAAACAAAATCTGTATTTACATTTATTTTCAATTCATTGTTTTCACAATCAATACGTGAGTCGTTTGACTGAGCTTAAGTAGAAGTAGACCAGGCAGGTTGAGGGAAAGTGGGTACACCAAAACAGTAAATTACACACAACACATTGCAAAATAACTCCTGGAATGCATTGACGATATCGATATCTAACACTACACAAGAGTATTCAAAGGGTGGATTTTTGCTTTGAGTTTCTCTCAGTCTTTCAGAGAAATCAGCAGAGATAAAAAAAAAAATACATTGGCAGAAAATCTTATGGTGTGTATACTATCCATTTAAATCAGACCTCCCTCAGGTTCACGGCAACTCTCTTAATAATAAGCGTGTTCTGTCATAGCTCAAGCAGTTTTTTCCAGAGGCTTCCATCTGGACTAAAAGCAATCCTACGCAGCATTGTTGTTGTTGTTATTGTACACACACTGTCAAATCTTTTTAGTGTTGAGAACAGTAAGCAATATTGATAGTGTGGAATGATGATTAAGGCGTTTTGATTGGCTTGTTGGTATATTACATGAGGGAAAGTTTGAGGCGGTGGGGTGCCATCATTTATTGTTTTCATACTATGGGCATTGTGAAGCCCTTTGAGACTGTGACTGTGATTAAGGGATGTACAAATTAATGATTTGATTTGATTTGATTTGATTTGATTTGATTTGATTTGATTTAGTCAATTAAATGCTAGTAGGTTAAGTGATGGGTCCTTCACTTCCTTGTTCAGGATGTCTGGCGTTGGGTAGCAGGACATTGGCTCAATTCAAATCAGTACTTCAAAACTGTCAATTTAAAATTGTTCACAATGAACTGTTATTTAATTGTTGATTTGATTGCAGAAGCTTTATAGGACAAAACATGTTCAATTAAATTAGCTATATAAGTTATATTCTATTACTGAGACATACACTATATTGCCAAAAGTATTCACTCACCCATCCAAATAATTGAAATCAGGTGTTCCAATCACTTCCATGGCCACGGGTGTATAAAATCAAGCACTAAGGCATGCAGACTGTTTCTACAAACATTTGTGAAAGAATGGGTCGCTCTCAGGAGCTCAGTGAATTCCAGCGTGGTACTGTGATAGGATGCCACCTGTGCAACAAGTCCAGTCGTGAAATTTCCTCGCTCCTAAATATTCCACAGTCAACTGTCAGTGGTATTATAACAAAGTGGAAGCGATTGGGAACGACAGCAACTCAGCCACGAAGTGGTAGGCCACGTAAAATGACGGAGCAGGGGTCAGCGGATGCTGAGGCGCATAGTGCGCAGAGGTCGCCAACTTTCTGCAGAGTCAATCGCTACAGACCTCCAAACTTCATGTGGCCTTCAGATTAGCTCAAGAACAGTGCGTAGAGAGCTTCATGGAATGGGTTTCCATGGCCGAGCAGCTGCATCCAAGCCATACATCACCAAGTGCAATGCAAAGCGTCGGATGCAGTGGTGTAAAGCACGCCGCCGCTGGACTCTAGAGCAGTGGAGACGCGTTTTCTGGAGTGACGAATCGCGCTTCACCATCTGGCGATCTGATGGACGAGTCTGGGTTTGGCGGGTTGCCAGGAGAACGGTACTTGTCTGACTGCATTGTGCCAAGTGTAAAGTTTTGTGGAGGGGGGATTATGGTGTGGGGTTGTTTTTCAGGAGCTGGGCTTGGCCCCTTAGTTCCAGTGAAAGGAACTCTGAATGCTTCAGCATACCAAGTGATTTTAGACAATTCCATGCTCCCAACTTTGTGGGAACAGTTTGGGGATGGCCCCTTCCTGTTCCAACATGACTGTGCACCAGTGCACAAAGCAAGCTCCAGGATGAGAGAGTTTGGTGTGGATGAACTTGATTGGCCTGCACAGAGTCCTGACCTCAACCCGATAGAACACCTTTGGGATGAATTAGAGCGGAGACTGAGAGCCAGGCCTTCTCGTCCAACATCAGTGTGTGACCTCACAAATGCGCTTCTGGAAGAATGGTCAAAAATTCCCATAAACACACTCCTAAACCTTGTGGAAAGCCTTCCCAGAAGAGTTGAAGCTGTTATAGCTGCAAAGGGTGGACCGACGTCATATTAAACCCTATGGATTAAGAATGGGATGTCACTTAAGTTCATATGCGAGTCAAGGCAGGTGAGCCAATACTTTTGGCAATATAGTGTATCTGTGGGAGGTGTAAATTCAATTTTTAAAAGCTCAGTTTTTTATGCATAGATAATAGGAATACTTTAAATAAATAACAAAATAAATAATCTTTACATAGCACTTTTAAAATAAAATTACAAAGTGCTTCACAAACAATAACAAATAATAATGAACTAATGACATATCAATAAAAGAGAATGGATAATTAAGTAAAATAAATAATAAATAAAAATAATAAATAAAATAGTCCCAGCCATTAGGCAACAAGGATAGAAGAAGAAGAAGAGGAAGAGGAAGAGGAAGAAGAAGAAGAAGAAGAAGAAGAAGATTGAAGAAGTCCTTATAATGAAGGTACGTTTTGAAAAGTGATTCAAATGAATGAGCATTTCACCAGCTGCACTGCACTCACAATGTTGTTGTGTTCAGGTAGGTGGTTGTTGCTCAGCAGCTCTTCCTCCTGAACCAGCGGGGAGGGTCTCGGTGGAGGAGGGGGGTGTGATGTCTGCAGGCTGGTGGCCAGGGTTCCCCATGGTACTGATGGAGTTACCTACAATATAGACACGGCACCATCAGCGTGTGTGTGTGTGCGTGGATTCTGACTGCATGCACGCTGCGGCGCCGTATCTGCGTGGGCGTGAACATACATATCTATTTGGCAGCTTTATTGCTTTGGCTGTCGGTGGCTTAATAAATCACAGAGCTTTATGGGAAGGGCATCGACGTGTTGATCTGCACTGTAGTGTTTGGACACAGCCTCAATATGTATATGCATTGATGGGCTGTATTGACAGCTGGTTTGGTTGAGTGACAGCTGGGAGACTGTTCCCCTCTTGAGCACGCCATACTGATATACTGCATATGACAGGATACAAGGCTAATGTGTACATACAGTCGCGATTGAAAGTTTGCAAACCCTACAGGCGATCATTATTTCATATATTCCCAAATAAAGAACACGCGTAATAAAAACTCAGATGTCCCTGTGTGCAGAAAACAATCAATAACTTGTGGCTCCTCCTTTATCAGCAATGTCTTGGAGTAAATGTCTCCTACAGCCACTGATCAGTCTCTGGCATCTTCCTGGAGGCTTTATTACCCACTCCTCCTTACAGAAGTCAGCCAAACCAGTGAGGTTTGAGGCTGTCTCGCATGAACAGCACCGCTTCAGGTCCTGACACAGCATCTCAACTGGATTTAGGTCCCTCGGAATTCATGGTTCCCTTAATGATGTTGACTTGTCCAGGTCCAGACCATGATGTGACACGCACCCAGTTTTGGGTTGTCGCCAAACATGGAGTTTTTGACCAAACAGTTCCATTTTGGACTCATCTGTCCAGAGAACAGACTTCCAGAAATCCTTTAGACAGTAGAGGCTTTGTCCTGGCTACACTTTCAATTCAGTGTTCTTCTTATTGTTGATAGATGCACAATGACATCATATGCGGAAATGGAGGCTTGTAGTTATTCTTGTTGTTTTTTTTTACTAGTTTTAATATTTTGTGATATTTTTAAAGGACGTCCACTTCTAGGCAGGGCTACTGTTGTGTTAAATTTCTTATATTTATTAATTTATTATTATTTTGATATGACTTTATAACCTTCCCCAGACTGATGGGTACTCACTGCTCCCTTCTTGAGATCCTCTGAGGCCTTCTTAGATTGCCGCATAGTATTTTTCTTTCACCTACATGGGTAACACTGTCTAACGAAGCCAAATTAGTGAGTTATTAGTGAGACATTGTCAGAGAGAGCAGAAAGCCACTCAACGTTTCTCTATCCACATATCTTGTCAGCTGCCATACTAACCTAACTTTCTATTTTGCTTCTTTCTCTAGTCTGCCTGGTCTCCTTGCTCGCTCTGCCTTTCTAGCCTTTACCTTTTCTTTCTATCCATCCATCCATCCTGCTACTCTCGATCCATTTGATCCTCTATAGCCAAATGTATCTGTATTGTGGTGCCATAGTTGCTAAGATTTGTATTTTGTTGTTAGATGTATTATACAGTATGTGGCTATCATTCATGATGACAATTTCAGGATTAGCCACTTGTTCTTCATCGGTTCTCTACATTTTAATTAAGCTTACCGCCCTGCTGGTATGTCCATGAGCTGATGTGTCTAAGAGGCTGTAGTATTTTCATTTGGTCCTTGTTGAACTGCCATGTCTGAAGTGCCTGTGGTAGTAACCTTTATAGGCCAGCTGATGCTCCTGCTGACAAGTTTTAATTGCAGTTTCAATGGAAAATTGATTTTTCTATTTCACATTTTGTTACAATTCCTGTAGCTTCGTGAGCTAACTTTGGGCGTAACCCTGTTCTTTCACTCTCACAAAGGTAGCTCACTTTATAGCAGGGTAGATCACCATGGTAACTCACGCTGCACTGCTAACCTGCACCGGAGAAGGTTACCGCATTCCTAGATATCGCATTCCTAGAAGATACTGTGGACCCTTTTTTTTAACAATCTTTATTGCAAAAACTTCCATTAACAAGACCAGATATGAACAAAAAATGTATAATTACACAGGAGGATACTATTGAAATAACCAATAGTAAGAAATGCTCATTACAAGGCATTGATGTTTAGAAACTGACAGAATGCCTTTGCTTTTCAGGATTTCCAAGGATTTATTATATTAGAGATATAATACATGTTTGTAATGTTTCCAGGCAATTTGCCCACTCTAGCTATAAAAAGAGGGCCTCTATCAAATAGTGGATAGCTTAGCTGGCTACAGTTATCAATAATGAATGTTGCATATTAAGTGTGCTGAAATGTCTTAGGATTCCCGAGAGTGATTAGTGCACTAAATTGTACTGTATCAATGAGAAATATACCCACTGTGCCTCAGTGACGGGGCAGTAATAAGCTTATTATTATTGTACACTGCATTTTTCCTCCAGCAATCCTCTCTAGCCTTGGCAGCAGCAACTGTTACTTTTCACTGTTATGTTTTTTGTATTGCTCATATTTATTCATTATAATAGTTTGTTCTTCTTGAGCGAAAAACAAATGTTAGTAATCCATTTCTTTCCCATGTTTCCTATTTCTACAGTCTACTTAGCATGTTGACATTTTGGGCAGCATTATGTTTCCATAACTTCACAATTGGTCATAGTCTATTTTATTTCTGCTATTTATTATTTTGATATTCTATAGGTGTGTTTATATTCCATTTCATTTTCCCCGCTGAATCATTTTGCTTTTGCTGCTGCAACGGCCTAATTTCCCCACCAGGATCAGTGAAGTCTCACTTTATGTCAAATCCACTGCTTTGGATCTGCGATTGGCTATTTGTTACAAACTCTGCCCCTTTTATTTGAACACACTCAAAACTGTATTAGTAAATCGAGGATTGACAGAGCGAGTTCATAACCAGCTTCATGAGATCGGTTATCCAGGATTGCCATAGTTTGGTTTTGGGAAGCCAGTTAGTTGAATTCCTCCCCAAAGATCTGACCTTTGATTGATTCTACTTACCTACTTGACTTAACTAATGCAAGAGGAAGTTCACTTATTTTTGCACCTGCACCAATTCCCTTTAAACTAAAATTTGAATTTTACTACATGCATCTGAAAATGGTAAATATCGATCTTTGATAGTAAAAACTCAAAATTTCTATAATTGCACAAGGGGTTCACAAACTTTCAATCAAGACAGTATATATAGTGTTGACTCACGGAGGCAGGGGTTGTGGGTGAACATGCGCTCGAGTCTCAGACAGTCCTGCCACTGGTTCCCGCTGCCGTCACAGTTACACCACAGCGACACATCCGCAGAGCTGTTACTGATGTAGTTAGGGGTCATCATGGTACCTGCAGGTCAGCAAGGTCAAAGGTCAACAGAGTCATACAGGTTCACTTGAGAGAGGGTAACATTAAAGGAGTTACATGTATAATTGTATTATCATTGCATTCAATTTGAGACATTAGTATAATTACCATCAATAAACAAGACAATCACCAAGAAGATTGGCAGGCTCTACGTCTACACTGCATTTTGAATTGAGTACCACTGGGTCGGATTTGGAAGGAAATCTGTTGGATTGCTTCACAGCACAAAGGGAGATTGCTTTTAGAGCACAAAACAGGTGCAAAACTGTTTTGCAATGGCAGATGGGGGAAGGAGTGAAGGGCTGATGGACAGCAAAAGACGTGAGGGGGGATAGGAAGCAACGGGGGTTTTATGGGAAATGTGGTCATAATTTTGAGAAACACTAGTCCAATCATCTCCACCACGGTCTCACGATCACAATTAGTTTGATGTTAACTTGATGTTTAAAAATTAGTTTATAAAAGAAAGTCTGATAATAATACGTTCAAAGAAAAGCGTAGTGAGATAAATAATATTCCTATCTGTCTTCTGGGATGAGAAGTAATTTTGCCTATCTGCAATTTTCAATTAATATAATTGGGTGATCATCATAAGGCAAACAACCAGCCATTTGAACAAAAATCTATTATATTTTCAAGAAAGCATTATTTTAGGCATTTTCCTTTAAAAGACCCTATAACGTACAATTTGATACTACTTACTATGATGGATAGTATGAATTTACATCATTCAATTGAAATTCAGTTCAATGTAATTCAAAATGCAGGTCCCATTTTCCATTTTTTTACGAAGCAAATAAGCAAATACATTTAAAGTCAAGCTCTGTGAATTTGAGAAAGGAAAAAAAAATCTCATTGTAAATCTTGTTACATCTCATTCCCTTCCCTTTGATTCTTTTACCCTGTTGTTAATGTGTGGACTATGGGTTGTGCCTTTAAGATAGATTTGGGCCCCATGTAAAAGTCATCCATCATTGTCAGAGAGAGCAGAAAGCCACTCAACGTTTTTCTATCCACATCTCTTGTCAGCTGTCATAGGTCCTCACTTTCTATCTTGCTTCTTTCTCCTCTACTTCTAGTCTGCCTGGTCTCCTTGCTCACTCTGTCTTTCTAGCCGTCACCTTTTCTTTCTATCCATCATCCATGCATCCATCCATCCATTTGATCCTCAATAGCCAAATGTATTTGTTTTGTGCATTGTGCATTAGCTATTATAGAGGGGGGGGGGGGGGGGGGGGGGTGGTTCCACTAAATAAAAAATAAATACAAGAAAGCATCTGTATTGTGGTGCCATAGTTGCTAAGATTTGTATTTTGTTGTTAGATGTATTATACAGTATGTGGCTATCATTCATGATGACAATTTTAGGATTAGCCACTTGTTCTTCATCGGTTCTCTACATTTTCATCCCTCTATAATTAAGCTTACCAGCAGGGCCAGCATGTCCATGAGCTGATGTGTCTAAGAGGCTGTAGCATTTTCATTTGGTCCTTGTTGAACTGCCATGTCTGAAGTAACCTTTATAGGCCAGCTGATGCTCCTGCTGACAAGTTTTAATTGCAGTTGCAATGGAAAATTGATTTTTCTATTTCACATTTTGCTACAATTCCTATAGCTTGTGGAACCGTTTGGCTAACTAGAAGCCAATTAATTTCAAGTTCTCTGGTTTCCTGATATGGTAAATCATGTAATTTAACAACATTAATTGAATGATTTTGTATATTGTTTGTTGCCTTGTAAATAAATCCTTTCATGACAATGTATGAGCCCCTAGCAGGTCATGTGTATGCTAGCATGGACATTAGCCAAGTTGTAGTACTGAGCTATTATTGGTGATTTTATTTTATTTTTCATTGTTATATTTCTATATATTATTTTTATATTTTATATATATATTTTTTTATTATTATTAAATTTCCTTCTGTAAATCTTGAAAATGTGGTGAATTTTTTTGTGATTTCAAATTCTCAGCTTGGTTAGCGTCACCTGTAGCCGGTTGGTGGGCTGTCTTGGCTTTGTAGCAATCTAGACAGCTTGTTAGCCAAGACACTCACAGCTAGTAAGCATGAAAATAACACTATGCTAGTTTTCACTCATTTAACTTTTAATAAGCAACATTGTATTTTATGCAATTTTTTCATCCAACTTTACCTAACCTCATTCTTTCCACCAAACTGACTCTCTACCTTCCATCCATCCATCCATCCATGTCTCCTTCCTCCTCCTTCCCTCTATTCAGCTCTGTTGCCCCTTTGTAACCAGTTTTCCAACCCTCCATGCCATACCGATGAGTCCAGCGTAGGCCCGGAGGCAGAGGCCTGCTGAGTCTCTCAGACAGCCGGTGGCTGACAGAGGAGATGGCTGGCAGTTATGAAGGAAATCAGCCAGTCTCGACCTGGCAACAACACACACAAGAACAGTGATGAAGGAGCTTGTATAATGTGTGTGAACTAGGTGTTGACTGATATGGGTTTTTGTAAGGTGATACAGATATAGGTATCTTTTAACTGAAGCTGCCAATAATATTTTTGTGTCGATATTCAATACCTTTAAATTTGACCATTTTCATGCCAAAACAAAATCAAGGAAATTACAAGTTTTGGCACATTATTTATGATTTGTACACAGATTTTACTGCCAGAAACTATTTAGCTTTTTTCTCCTTCTGTTCCTTCTGTTTCTATTCCCCTTTATAGATACAAACAATCAGCTGGGGTAAACATGAATGTGGTATAAACCCTCGCCCTCGCTCGTATATTCCCGTCAAAGCTAGGGTTCGACCAATATGGGATTTTGATGGTCTATACCAATATTTTTGTATTGATGCTGTTAATATTAAGTATCAATTTGATCATTTTTATGCCAGAAAATTACAGCAGATTTAATTCTTGTCAAGCTTCCGAAACAGCATTTAGACCATGTTGAAACTCTCCATTGAAACCCCAGAAAATAATTATGATAATATCAATATATTCATGGATACTTGTGTGGAATCAAAGTGTCTTATTAGAATTAATTTCCCAAGCTTCTCATTGATCATTTACAGTATATATTACAGTATATAAGAAATAGGTGCTCAATTAAACTGCATCATATCAAAGGTGGACACTAACTGGACTTGATCCCAGGTCGATTTAGTATAAGGAGAACATTGGCTCCATATGTCAGTCTAACTCATCTAACTAACTACTCAGCCATACAGGGGTCTAACCCTTGTCTCTAACCTGCAGAGGCTATCTCGTTGGCAGTTGTTCTGCTGCTGGAGGCAGTTGGGTTGTGGTCCCTCTATGTTCTGGTAAGAGCAGGAGGGTACGATGGTCTTCCTCCTCCTTTCCCCACACAGGGTGTTGGTGCAGGGGCAGAACAGGACACCCAGGCTGTACTCCTCAGGCACCCGCTCCAGGAAGCGCCGCAGGCCCCGATGGCACTTGTGCTGGTTGCACTGATCGGTCCCAGGCACCCGCTTGGTGCAGGCCAGGGCGTACTCAGATCGCAGCGAACCACACTTCTCATACAGGCCACAGTCCTGAGCCGCCTTCAGGCATTGGTTCTCACCGTCCAATGGCAGAAATGAGGAGGCTAGGTGGGTGGAGGGAGGTGGAGGAAGCAAAGGAGAAACAGGAAGGAAATGAAAGAAACGCCCGTAGTCGTCCATTGTGTCGTGAAATTGGAACCTAAATATCTTTTCTGCAGTTCAGAACAGCCCCATATATCAGTCTAACCCATATTTAATCGGGTAGTCTCACTGAGATCCAGATCTCTTTTTCAAATGACATCTCGGAACAAAAAAAAACATTCATAAAAATGACAAAGATAAAAAAATAAAATACAATTCAGTTACACAGGAATGAGGAGGCTGGAGGCAGTGGGGAGGAAGCAGAGGGGGGAAAAGGAAGGAGGAAGGAGGGAAATTAACAAGTGAGCAGAAGAAAGAGATGAATAATACCCAGTAAACATTTAGACTTTGAATAGATGTTTAATATAACAGCCTGCACAAACGTTGTAGATCTGTGTAATTGTAGCAAAGGAAAAATTAAAGTTGAGACAACGTCTGTAGTCGTCCATTGCTGCTACCTGCATTGTTTTGGGAAATATGGACCTAAATGTCTTCAGGTGAAAACAGTTCCCAAACCTGTATTAGTAGGAAATTTTACCGTGCCAAATTATTGTTCGGGTGGATGTTGGAGGCCAACTCCTGCATGCCGACATTCCAACAAATGCTTGCTGGGTAAGTGTTAATAAGATTCAACGCCACCAATCCTCAGGACAGCCCTCAATCAATCTCAATCAAACTAAATAATTTATTGATTTTCTCTACACTCATGTTTCTTTTCAGGGTGGCGGGCCTTTCCCTGGTTTGTGTGCCTCTGTTTCCTTGTGTTCTAAATTGCTTTATATGGTTTTGGGGTTTTATATTTTATTTATTGGCCAGCTAGATTGACATAGGATCATCTCTGTAAAGTCCTTTGAGACATGTTTCATAATTGAGGGGTATACAGTGGTGGCCAAAATTATTAGAACACTTGGCATACATTTAAGAGGTTTCAGTTGTTTTTGTTCAATTGGCCATTAAAATACCCATAAAACGAATGAAATATATACAAAGTCATCATTATGCTCTATAAACCATAGAATAGAGCCATCATAAGGAGATTTACCTCATTTTCCTTACAAAAAACAAGCTAGGCCTATTTCACTGTCAATGTCACACAATCATGTTCCTTCACAGAAGAAGCCAAATTACTTGTGTAATCATTGTCAGGTGTGATCGTGGTTAAATTGATGGTGATGCAAGAGTCTTAGGACACAGCTGTGTGATTCTTTTGAATTGCTGCAAAAGGTGGACATACCAAATATTAAAGTTAAAAGTGGATAAAAACAGTAGGACTCACTTCATCTGATATTTGTTGTGCTCAGAGCAACCATCTGCATGTTTCATGAACATTATGAAATGAAATCATATTTTGGAGGCAAGAAAAGGTCAATATTTTCAGATCTGTCAGGTGTTCTAATAATTTTGGCCACCACTGTATAAATAAACTTGACACTGGGCACTCATATTCATATCTCTAGATAATATAAGAGTCTCCAATCCAGCTGACTTGCATATCTTGGGGAGAACATAGGGAGAACATGCAACTTCCACACAGAAAGGACCGGGAATCGAACCCCGTTACCTTCTGGCTGCGAGGTGACAGTGATATCCACTGAGACCCTGTGACACCCTGCAAACCCAGAACCAAAGAAAAAGAAAAATCTGAAACACACTGGAGAGAATTAACATGCTCATGCAGATCAAGCACAACCACTTTGCTCTGAGGCGCTTTGCTGTCAAAAGAAGCGGCTTGCGGGCGTTTCACTGGGTGTGTTCTGGGGTCAAGCATTGGAGGAAGTTCTCCATTTGTTAAACATTGTTGTTATTGTTTTAATTCTCTCTTCCATTCTTCCGTTCAAAGACAAAGTGGAACTAGGAAGACAAATTTAATGACTGATAGATTTTGAGAACCAGGTTTCTTGCTCAAATGTGATTGGTTCTGGAGCCATGACCATTGTTCTCATTTGCATAATATAAAACTTACTAAAATCCCATAGACAATGAATGGAGGCAAACTGTTCACCTCTCCAGCTTTGTTTCCCCCTTTTAACCACTTTTCCATCCACCCACCGACTCCCCTGTCCTACCAATTTTCTAAGTGTAAGCTCTAGAACCATTTACCAAATTCCAAACTACAAACATATTTATTTAACCCTGAGCAGACGGTACAATATGGCAGAATACATGACCACCATGTTTGATAAAAAAAAAAAAAAGAATGTGCCACATCTGCATTGTCACAGTTTCACAGGAGGGACATTAATGATTAAAAACAGAGAGATGCAGATCATCCTGCGATACATTTGTCCACTGATCAATTAATTGATTGATATGATATTACTGAACCATTTGCTGCTGTTAATATCACGTTTAAAGCTGGTAACTGAATCTGGTTCATATTTGCTGTTTTTGATTTGGCAGCAAATACTTTGAAATTGAACTTTAAGAGACAGAAAGAGAAGGAGAATGGAGAGAGAAGGAATTGCCCAAGTCAGCTGATCACTAGCTGTAGATTTATGTATTGATTGATGAATATTGATTAATGTGTTTGTAGCTTAATGTTGAATCGAGCTGCTCCAGTGAAGTGTACTTGCATGACACACAGAACTATGGAGCTGTCTGCCATTAAATTATCCATGTGTGACAGAGATTGACTCATACAACCTAATCATGACAAAGTCTGCATAACATCGAAAGGGGGGGGGGGGGGGGCAGACAGAGAGAGAGAGAGAGTGTATGTGTATGTGTATGTGTATGTTTACCTGCCACTAAGGAGGCCATGCGAGTGTCCATGGGTGTGTCATCATAGGGGGACATTTCCAGCTCTTCCTCCCCTGGAGAAAAGAAACCATGCACACACACACACACACACACACACACGCAGCTGATAAATTGTTTCCTTCTTGCGTGTATGCTAAGATGAAAATTAGATAACATTATTGATCCCTGGAAATTGGGTTGTTGGCAGCAGCGAATAGTAATGAGATAAGAAAAAATGAAAAAATAGAAAATAGTAGAGAAAATGGGGTATTTAACTATTAAACTAACAAAAGCAAAAATTTAAATATGCTAAGTAGAAATCCATGAATGAAAAGTATTAGTATGAGTGAAAGAAAAAATGAAGGAATATATGTATGATATGAAAATGTACCAACAATACAAAAAACTAGTACGTATTGAGAAACATATAACAAATATGGAAGGAGGACAAATATGTGAATTTACACCTTATATACATGATGTGAAGAATGTGTGTTATATTCAGCAGGTTTTCATATTTAGCAGGTCTACAGACGTGTCTACGTGTAAAAATTATTCACTTTATCAAATCAAGTTTATTTATAAAGCTCTTCACAATCAAGCCTCAAAGGACTTTACAGGCCTAACTAAGTCTGGCTGATAGACAATCAGATTATGACACACAGTTGATGCAGAATGTAGATGAAACGCATGATGCCAAAATAGAAGGCTGTAGCAGCCTTACAGGAACGTCTTTCAGGTTAACTGAGTCAGCTGAAAATCATTCAATAATGGCAAATTAGATGTTACAGAATACAATAGAAGAAAAACACAAGAAATAGTGACAGGTTGAAGAGGACTAAAATGACGTAACAGAGAGGACACAACAAGCCTTCATAATCTACCTATAGTAGCCTAACCAGCCTAAGGCACTCTATGAAGACAAGTTAATACATACAGAAAAACCCAATTGTGGGAAAAAAAATGGAAGAAACCTTGGACAGGGCAATTCAAAGAGGCTCCTCCCACCAGTATGCTAACTTTCACTGCTATGCTGATGATACCCAGCTCTACATACTTAACAATTGCTTGCAGCTTGCAAAACTAGAAGCATGCCTATCTACAGTCCAAAATTGGATGTCATCAAAAATGTTGTGTGTCGCCAACACCACTTTAACTTTTGCAGATTGTCTAATTACCCAGAGTCCCACAGTTAAAAAATCTTGGTGTTAGGTTTGATTCAATGCTCCCATTCCACCAGCACATCAATGATATTACTAAAATAGCATTGTTCCACATTTGCAGCATCACAAAAATTCATCCATTCTTAAATATGGCCTACGCTGAAACCCTTAAACATGCTTTGGTTTCTGAAAGACTTGATTACTCTTAATTCTGGTCTACCAAACTCAAAGTGTTTATGCTAAAGTATAAATTGTTACACTGGTCAGAACTGTTATAATTACCTGACCTTATTGACCCTAATGGACCCCCTTCTGCCCTCAGATTGCAGGATGCTGGTTATCTTACCATCCCGAGAATCAAGAAGAAATCGTCAGACTGAACAAGCAGATCAGGAAGGCTGGCTCTGTCTTGGGGATTAACCTTGACACCCTGGAGGAGGTGGCAGAGAGAAGGATGCTGGCCAAACTGCTGGCCATCATGGATAATGTCTCCCACCCCCTCCGTGCCATGGTTATGAAGCAGCGGAGCCTATTCAGCCATAGACTGATCCCACCCCGGTGCAACAGAGAGCACTACAGGAAGTCTTTCCTGCCGGCAGATTTTTGAACGCCCCCCTCCCCCTCTACAGCTCAACTGAGGACTGTTTTGCTCCTCACCACTCATCACCCTGCACTTTATTCATTCCCATTTCCCCTTCACATTCATTCATTGCCTACCCTTCAACTCTCTATATATGTACCATCCATTCATTCACAGTCATCAGTCATCTTTATTGCTACTATATATGTAAATATACCATCCATCCGCTGTACAGCCTGGTTCATCGTCCTGCTTCATGTTTATTGTGTATTGTCTTGTATTTAGGCTTTGTATTTTATTTATTATTATTATTATTATTTTCTTTTTGTGTATTTTTATATGCTGTTGCAACCCCATATTTTCCCCCTGGGGATCAATAAAGTATCTATCTATCTATCTATTTATCTTTACTCTATCTGCTGTCTGTGTGAGTGTGTAAGCATATCTGTCTTGTGGGGTGGGTTGTGTTTATTGTGGCTGCTTGTTGGTGCAGCTGTGTGTTTTCTCTCTTTTCTGGCACCTGTTGCACACTGTGACCTTACCTGGCAGTGAAGACTGGTGCTGCCACCCCTGACCAAAGTCTGACTCTCCCTTCACCATGCTTTCTTTGGGTCCTAATTGTTTGTCTTCATCTGATTATTGTTATCCAATGTTACTTCCCGATATCACCTATTGCACATTCAGCCATCCTGGTGGGATCCCCACCCAAGGTTTTCTTCCATTATTTTTCCTAATAGTTTTTCCTTGTCTTCTTTGGCTGGTGGTGTCTGTTCAGTTAGGCTATATTTCTTGGTAGGCTTGTTTCTGTCTTTAACATGCTATTATATGTTCTGCCTTTGTTTCCTTGTGTTCTACATTTGTTTATGTTGTTTTGTGTTTTATCGTTGACTAGCTAGATCTAGGTAGGTTTGTGCTTTGAGACATGTTTTGCGATTAAGGGCTATATAAATAAACTTGACTTCACTTGACAGTTAATCCATCTCTGTGCATTAACAACACTGTTTGTAGTTGGAGACAGGAACATAGAAGAACTGAAGAACATCAAGTGAAAAAAGACAAAACTGTTAGTACACTACTTGCATATGAAAGAGCTGTAAACCTCCTATAATCAAGCTGTTAAGAATGCAAGAGCTGCCTACTTTGCTGACATAATCACCATCAATCAGCTTAACCCCAGGCTCCTTTTTAACACAATTGATATTCCTGTAAACCCTGCACCCCCTACCTGTTCCTGTCTTCTCAAGTGATGGCTGTGAAATGTTTTCATAACTTTTTCTTGAAGAGATCAACAGTATGAGATGTAAGATTATACCTCCATCCACAGTACAGTTAACGCTGACTGTCATGACATGCTGAGAGCTGTTAGCCTTATTTATTTGCATGACCTTATTGTTATTGTGTTGCATATGCGATCATCATCCAGTACACTAGATTCCAACTTTGCGGAGACGTTGACGTGTATCTACACAGAAGCATAACTTGGCCTTTACACTGTTATACATGGGTGCTGGTGAGAATTTTTTTTTACTGGTGTCCAGGTTGTGCGGCGAAGCTTGTGTTTGCATCCCCACAGGCAATACATCAAAGTGTAGGCCTAAATTAGCATCTGGCTATTATCGAGTTTTTAATTAGCAGTCTTAAAAATAAACCAGATAGTGCTGAATACTTACAACTATAATTCAGGGGTTATTTCAAAAGAATAGATTATAAAGTCAGCATACAATCCTAATCAGTTCCTTTAATTGCTTACTCAGAGTGTATATAGTAAGGCAAAAATACTTGCAATGACTTGCTACATACGTTTTCATACGGGACTGAGAGGTTTAGAAAGTACTTAAAATAACTTTAATGGTTAAAGGAACGTTGGATTGCATTCACCACCTTTTGGCTTTTATTATCTTCTTCACATGAAAAAAAAATCTGCCAATGGGATGAAATAATTCCATCTGTTCATAATTCAGTTCTTGAAAAAAAAAAAATAATGGTGCAATTTGGTGCATTCTGGTGCGTTCTGGCCATGATTTTTATCCCTGGCAAAGGCACCGTTTTTTTTTTTAGGGATATGGTAACATCTCGCACTGTTGTTTTCATTTTGTCATATTTTCGTCAATAGTAGGATGAAATCAAATAATGTTTAATATCGTCATGGTGTAGAGTTTTTGTTTCTTTGTCGTTATCGTTGACTAAATTAAAAATCCATCAACGAGCATTTTTGTCATTAATTCCGTTGACTAAAGTGCACATAAAATTGCCATACCTTTGATTTATTTTGGAGAAGGGAAGCTGGAACAAGCATTGATCAACGATAACGTTACATCCATGATACAAAGCGAAAAGCGGAAATAAGGTGGCAGAGTCAACTGAAACTGACCAATCGCAAGTCCGGATAAGAGGATCTTTTAGCGGTAAAAAATAAACGGAACAAATAATTCACTTTTGATGGAAATCCGTCTGTAGACGGAGCTCTTGCACCCATGTGTTATATATCATCAATCTGTGATGTTCAATGCATTCCATGAGTTATTTTGTGATGAAGTGTTGTAATTTACCTTTGCATTGTACCCACATTCCGTCAATTTGCAGTCTACTTCTACTTCAGTTAGTGATGAATGCCTTTTGACAACCCACAGAAACTTCCATTTCACATGAATGCAGCATCAGCTGTGGGTTTTATTTCTAGGTGGAGTGAGCAATAGCGGTAATGCTAGCTGTTGCCAGTGGAGACAAAGGGAGTCGCGGCCCTTATGCAAAACACAACATCTCGTCACTGCACTGCTTTGCGGACTACGAAGGCTACTGTCAGTGGAGAAATTGGTGTCTCTTCTACGATGGATTTCTCCCTGTGTGATTGTTGAATGTAAAAATGGTGAAAATGGTGAGTCTAGTAAGAATCCCTTGCTAGAAAGAATCGCTTGCTCTGTAGTAGAATATTTTGATATTGGTTGTGAGGGAGTAGGTCATGTGACCTGGAAAGTACTTATTGACAATAAACTATTTATATAAAATAACTGAATCCGTTACTGACAAATGTAAGAGTCGAAGCCCATATGTGCCTCATGTGGTCTTTGTAGTGGAATATTGTGATATTAGTTTTGAATCAGTAGGTCATATTACCTGGTAGCTATTGAACTAAATTGCTTTTCATTCAATCTTTTCATTTAAAAATGTATGTAAAATAAATGAAGCAGTTATTGATAATAAAAGTTCAAATCAAATCTTGCTTTCCTTTCCTGTGTGCTCTCTGCCACAGCACTCCCACACAATTTCACGATGACAGAGAACAGTCCAGAGCGGTTCCACCACAATCGCTACTCCCAGGAGGAAACTGATGTCCTTGTACGATAGGTGCAGAATCAAGAGGATATAGGGCCCACTTAACCAATCAGCAAGCCTTTTGTGAAGAAAATAACTTTTATGGATATATTGAAAGTCTCCATATGTGCATATTGTATGTGTATATTGTATATTGTAGTTAAGAATGATTGACTAACTAAGAATGACTAAAACCACACAGAAAAACAACACAAAAAAACGCTATCAGAGCACCCTCTTGGCAAACTGCATACCAGCTAATCATGGTCCTCAGACCTCCCTACTATATAGGGCAGTGGGTTAATTGAGTGTAGAAAAGAGAAGACTGGGGTGGAGAGATGGGCTCATTGCTACACGAAGGAGCAATATGACCATGTTTCTTGCCTCATTCTGATAAGGTGGTTCTCTGCAGACATGTTTGGCTTAGCTTTCTTCAGCTTTACTGAACTCTCATGCATGGAGGCTTTCAGAGCTAGAGTGTGATTTGTTTTTCCAGTTTCTTTGTGGCTGCATTAGTCTCACCTGCACAACATTGATCCACAGTTAGGGCGTTGGGCTGGACTGGTTTTGGTCAATCCAAGATGCCGTTTCATGCGGCTTGACTTGGCAGCTTGCTTATCCCCTTGCGTTCGTAGCAGCAGCTGAGAACGAAGGTACTATTCTTTTCTTTTGGTAGAGACTTGGGAGCTGTTGTTCCCTGCAAAACTGTTTCAGTAGCTGGCGGTCACAATCAATAGCAGGGATGACATCTCTCTTTAGGATTTTACTCAATGCATCCCGGGGTCGCTGGTTTGTGTTGAGAAATCTTGAGAAAGCTTGTCACGGTCATCTACAGTGCCATAAGCTGAATCGAGCAGATAATCATGCAGGCCTACAATGTTTGCACCGGGCAGTTAAGAGACTTTCAAGCATCTTCCTAACCTCTTGCTTGTCAGTAACTGTGGAATATGTGAGGTGGAACTCGATGTTACGTCACAGCCATACCGGCCCACGTGTAACGTTAGTGTGACAGTCGCGCTCAACCAATGAGTGGACAGAAGAATGCGTACAGAACCACTGTATTCAAAGGCAAAATCAAGTGCAAAGCCGCTCTGTTCAAAGGGTCACCAGCAGCAAGCCATGCGTTTACTTGAAGTTGTAGTCAAAATAAATGTTGCAAGTAAATGTAAATGTTATACTACAGATTTGCTGTTAGACTAACAGATTATACTAATTTAACAAAAGTGGTGTCCTTGAGAAGCATAGTAACAAGAGTCCCAAAGTAAGAAAAATGTATCCCAACAAAACCACTAGCCATAGCAGTTGCGTGCTTGGATTGGCTAGTAAGTCAGCCTGGGCCACCAACATGGACTAAGCTTTAGCTGCGTCCTCTTCCCAGTTCTGTAGGCAAGTGACATTGGGCAAATTCAGCAACCGTGACAGGATCATCGAACAAGTGATGTGTGCCATTAGGCAGTGGCATAGTGGATGAGACCGAATTTCACATCTGGGATAGATCATAGCAACTTGTTGGTGTTCCCGAATGCTGCCCCTTTCTTTGCAAGATCCGGGAAGATGGATATCCTGTTTCCGCGGTATCGGAGAGAGAGCCTGGCGTCTGCTTGGCCCTCTGGAGTGTAAGTTCCCTGAAAGAGTGGACCCAGATGACAAAAGGGGACAGGTGGTTCACCATCCTTTGGCTTGGCACTTAGAGAATGACAGGTCTGATTGAGTATAAGCTTATCCTCCAGCTGCAGGACATCTTGGAACAGCTGTGCTATACGCCCTCGGCTCCCTCTGCTATTCCCAATACACAGATATTATTCTGGCGCTATCTCCCATCCAGATCTTCACACCTCACTTCAAATATGAAATCTCAGCAGACAAGCTATTGTTTTTTTGCCGACAAATCCGTCACTGCTGAGTCACAGAAGGTGGACAATTTCTCCACTTTTATCAGGCGGAGAGATTTGCGTTTCTAAGTGAAGAGCAGCAATATCAATGCAAAAATTTGCAGCAACAGCGTCAAATATCAGATCCCAGTTTGTTGAGTGCATCAGTAAAGGCGGATATGTTTAGCTGGTCAGAGTCGGAGGTCTAGGCACTGTCTTGGGGCAATGTTACAGGAGACTCCCTGGATCCAAGGCCCTCTAAAGTTTTGCCAAAGCCTTTGCCAAGCATCTCTTTTTTTCAGCACTACAAGTTCGGTAGGTCTACTAAAAGGATACATGAAAAATAAGGCTGTTTCACCATTTATAATTCATAATTTTGTTTCTCTTGTGGCACTACAGGAGAGCGTGTCCTGCTTCCTTTATAGAGTTTTTCATTTCTCTTATCTAATCATTCTCTATTTAATCATTCTATTATTTAATCAGGCAGTCTCACTGAGATGGAGATCTATTTTTCTACATTCTACATTCAGAAAATTCACAATATAATGCAGAAATGGAAGCAGTAGCAGAAACTAGCTAACTTACCTAAGCAGTTCTGTGATCTAGTAGCATAATTGCTGGATTTAAAAGACAGTAGAGGCATAAGGTAGAGGCAGCGTTATAGATAAATATAATGCAATGCATTTCCCTTCTCGTTTCTTAAGAAATCAAAATGCATCAAAATATTTATGTTTTTATGTTATGTTTCTAATGTGACGTTTCCCCAGACAGCTCGCTAATGAAATTAGATAACACACCACACCAGCCAAACTGAACACAGCCGATAGAGACCCCACATCACACAATTATATTTTACATTGGGCTTTATGTCACCGAAGCATAACCTCATAGTGACAATCAGTGTCAGCCTGGCATGGCAACCTCAAATCAGCAAAAATGAAGCCGGGATATAAAAGGCAAAGTCACAACAACCTTATTTTATTGGCTCTCCTCATTCAGAGGCAGCTTTTGTCTCATTGTGGAACCCATTAGTCGAGTCTTGATTATCTAGTGGACTGTACCAGCCGGTTTCTTCCCGCAAATTATTCAAAGCACTCGAAAGTACAGACTCAATCAAGAACGTAATGGCATGTAAAGTGTTTATGTATGTAAATCCCATTCTGGGCTATATATTTATGGTAATGACACGCTAGAGCAGCCTAGCAGCGTTAGGAGCTGAGGAGTGTGTAATTACACTAATGCTCTGCTGACTAATAGGCCACAGGGGAGGAGGAGTCCGCTGGCTAGTGTTAGCTCACTTACTGATACACACATCACGGCGGCACTCGGGATATGATTCTACTACCAAGACATGTCTGTGTGTGTGTGTGTGTGTGTGTGCGCGCGTGTGTTTGTGTGTTGCGGGCACGAGGTGTTATAGTGCACAGACCATTCTGTAGTTTTTCAAACTCTACTCTCGATTTCCCATAATTGTGGGGAGTCACTCTGCTTATGAGATAGATTATTGGCCTGATCAATATTATTGATCAATATTCCAATACTTCCATCTGAGTTTGTAAAAGCTGAAAATGTTTGCATTAGCTAACACGCAGTAGTATGTTGCAGTACTGCTACTGCTTAAAAAAAAAAAAATCTCATCACATTTATGAGCACCAGGTTCAGTTCAGTTAATGACATTTAATTTCATTCTTTCATACATATCTGAAACAGCAATCAATTATTTGACTGGTATCATACAGTCACACAGTTTTCTCATTTTCTCAGGAGGCTCCCTTCCCTTTCCCAGTCTTTCTCAACCATCCAACTGTCAAGCAAATTTCATGGAAACTTTTGAAATGTCGCCAAAAAAACCCAACAGTGAACAAGGTGTGTTTGCATCGGTTGGGTGGAAGAGAATAAATGGACTTTGTGAATGTCAGGAAACGCATCCAGAAAAACAGGAATTGATAAGTATTGATTAGTAGTGGCAAGTTGTCGTTGTTCTTTAGTGTCAGCTACGATGAAAACAAAGAAGTGCACCACAATGGAGACTTATGACATGCACTATTTTCTAATGTACTAACTTATGGTGATACACTCACAACAGAGAGTACGTGGGACAGACTGCAGGTATGATATTTCTAGAAGTTGTAGTGAACAGATATTTTACGGAGCAAAAGTTTTATTTTACAAGCAAAAGGTTTTTGGCATAAAAACCCAGCTGTATGGTTACATTCTATGGTTAGACTGACAACCACAAAATACACTCCCCGACACACACACTGCCTCTACTGACCTGGCATGAAGCGGACACTCCAGTATATGTGGAGGCAGTGCTCCTCTCGGCGAGCGGCTCGCTGGCACTTGCAGGCTAGCAGGGCAGAGTGTTTGGCCAGCAGAGCGTCCTGGCTCTCCAGGCACTCGCTCACTGCCTGCTTCCGCCCAGCCGCGCACAGCTCCAAGCCCCGGTACAGCACCTCGCAGCGGGGGTCCGCGGCACACGCCCGGTGGGCGTCAATGCAGTCAGCAGGGGCGGGAGGGAATGGGAAGATGGGCGCCGAGGATAGCAACACACCTGATGGAGGAGAGGGAGAGAGGGAGGTAGGGATGGGAGGTAGAAGCACAGAGAGAGGAGAGAAAGGTCAGACACATCACATAACTCTAGTGTATACACCCTTAGCAAAAAAGGGTTATATACAGCTTGAAGTGTGAACCCTACAGGTGAACGAACGACAGAACGACTTTTTAATTGCAACATTGGACACATGCAGGGGGAAGTGGCCGCACAACACACATGCAGGGGGAAGTGGCCGCACAACACACACACACACACACACATGCATCTTCAGAGTGTCCATCATTATTCAGAGTGTTCGTCATTATTTAATATATTATGGAGGAATAACTTCGAAAATCCTTATCTAATCCTCAAATCATAATCTTAAAACATGCACAAATAAATGTTATATACTTTCATGGTATATTTAACAAAACTGGCTTATTTAACAAAAAGTCAGATATCCCTGTAGCAAAAGGCGATGATTTCTCCTATGAGTCTCCTATAGTCACTGATCAGCCTTTGGCATCTTCCTTGAGGGATTTTCTCCCACTCCTCCTTACAGAACTGGGCCAACTCAGTAAGTTTTGAGGGGCGTTTCACATGAACAGGGATATGGTTACTTTGCTATTTTGCTTTGGACTCATCTGTCCAGAGAACAGACTTCCAGAAATCTCTAGCAAACTGGGCGGCTTTGTTCATTTTAGACAGTAGAGGTTCTTCTTGGCTGCTCTTGCATGAAAGCCATTTCTATTCTATTCAGTCTCCTTAGATCACAGCGTAGTGTTTTTCTTTCACAAAACCGACCAGTTTTCTCACTTGTATTTATGGAAGTGCCACACAAACTCCTCCCCCTGACCTTTGATTGGTTAACTTACTTACATACTCAGTTACTTACTCCAGTGATTCTACTTACCTACTTGATTTAACTAATGCAAGATGAGGTTCACTTGCTTTTGCACCTGCACTGATTCCCTTTACACTATTTCCATTTTACTACATGAACAACAAAAAAACATATTAAATTGGTATATATAGACCCTTCATTTCAGTTAAGGCACATTTTCATAAAATAAGGTTTTTCTATGATTGCACAAGGGGTTCACATACTTTCAGTTATGACTGTAGCAGCAAAAGAAATGTAATAATCATAAATAAAGTAATAATCATTGACATTTTCATATAAATAAATGTCAACCATAGGCAAGGCAACACATCCCAAACAGCATTTGATAGATGACGGTGTGTGGTGCTGTTCAAGTCAACCCAACCAAGCACAATATGATATTATGGCACATTAAGAAATCATATTAAAACAACTTTGGAAATTGTTTTGAACTGATATCAGAAAAACTAGGGCCTGATTTCACAAAACAATGCAAGTAGCAGCTATAGACAACGTTGTCTCCACTTTCCATTTTATGGTATATTTACACAGGTTTTCAACATTGTGCAGACTGTTCAACAGCTATTCAATGTGAAAAGATTTCTTACCCTTGCAGTTTTTAAAGAAATAATCCATGGCATTTTCATATAAATATGAAATTTGGACAATTAGATTTATGACACAATCAGTTATGACAATTAAGATGTTTACAGAATAAGAACAAAAACACATGAAAACCTAATCCGCCTAAAGTAGCCTAACCTGGCCGGCACCACCAGCCTAAGGCTCTCTATGGGTGTGGCAATTCAAAGAGGCTCCTCCCACCAGGACGGCTGGCCATGCAATACATTATAGGACAAAAAGAGGCTAAATAGACAGTCAGTATTAAAAGAACTTTATAAAAACCGGACTTTGGTTCATCATACTGATTTAACAGATTCTTATGTTAACAAATCAGAGGTTCTTTGAGTCAATATGGTTCCACATATAACCACTACCTAACCAAAGTATGATTGAAGAGCCCTCCTTTTTCCAGGCGAGAGTGACAGGGAACCTTTATCCGCTACTGTTGGGCCTTGTTTCTCAATGTTTCCCTCCATGTAAAACGTTGACAGATGCTGAAGCGATGGTCGAATGCTTTGATAAAGGCTTAACAAAGCATGCTTTTATGGACTCAGCGCTGTCTCGTTTGTAGCTAAAATGTTGTCTTTTGAATATATTAGAAACACTGCATGTACTAATTAGCATCTGCCTTGGTGAATCCATTGTAAAATCTGTTGTTACCACGTTTAGCTTTGTTGCACAATTTGAACTGCATCTGTATTTCACAATTTGGCTGTTAAAATCTAATGTTTGCTCTACTGTGATCTGGTCAATTTCCTTTTTATGTCTATTCTATTCTATTCTATTCTATTTTACTGTATCTCTTTCCTATGATGGTTTCCTATGTAGTTTGAACAATTCACTGCAGACATAGGCCATGTTATTGCTTGGTAGGTAAATCACTTCAGCAGAACAGAATACAAAATGAAATCTAGTTTTCAATCTGACTCCCATCCTCCTATTCTTCCATTTTCAAGCTGCATAAGCTTGTGAAGAATCCCTCTCCATGTGTCCAAATATGAATTGTCACTGTGTGTGTGTGTGTGTGTGTGTGTGTGTGTGTGTGTGTGTGTGTGTGTGTGTGTGTGTGTGTGTGTGTGTGTGTGTGTGTGTTTCATAGGGTGTGGCTGAATGCTAGAGCTTACACAGCATGACACTAGGTTTTTCAGTTTTCCCCCTAAAACGTGTGATGCTGTTAGACTGTCAAAACAAAAAGTTCCTCATATCAACCTTTAGCAGTTCTTCATATTGAAAGGTTCTCTGGTGAGCACCTCCCCACACTTCTTTGAAAGAACCTCTACGTACTGTGCGTACTTACACTCTATTGTGCTAAGAATATCTGCCAAATTGCCTGCAATAGTTACAGAAATTACCAAAACATTATAAAGATGCATAAAGCTTGATGGTAAACTGGCACAAATAAATGTAGATAATCAACCAGTGCTTCGAAAATTAAAATGATATGGCAATTTAAACAATTTATTGAGATTTTTCAAGGAATAATTTTTCTTAGTGTGGATTTCTAAGGGTTTTATGCTTGCCAGCAGGGCCAGCATGTCCTTCTTCTGATGTGACTAAGAAAGGGTAGTATTGTCATGTCTGAATGGACCATAAGTTACTGCTCTCGTTATCACTGCAGTTCCATTTCCGTTTCACATTTACAATTCACATTGCTTGCGAAAGCGTTTGGCTAGCTAGTCGAAGATTCATTTCATTTTTCCTAGTTTCGTGATAAGGCAAGTTTGTCATTTTATAGCATTAGACTGTTTGAACTAACGCGTTTGCGTATTGTTTGTTGGATGTCTTTGTTGTGAGTGCGTTTAATCCTTGTTGAGGATGTAACGTTAGCGTAGCGGACTTTGCTAGGTGTACGTGGGGTCATTCCTATGTTCCCAAGGTCCTATGTTCCCACATAATGGAAACCTGAAAAAGATGTTCCCCAGCTCTGTATTCGCTTAATATGACATGGGCTATTGTGGGAATTCATCAAAGGGCTTTTCTGTTCCCCAGTACTGCCGTATGGCTCTCAATATAATAGGCCTACACTTCAGGGAACTTATCAAATGGTTGGAGTCACAGAATCATCAAAGGTCATAGCTTAATGCTTCCTTAGGTGAAAACTAGCCTAGTATAGGCTACATGTTTTTGAATCTAACTCTCACACTTCACATCTGTCTTCTAACTGATATAAAAAACATGACATCATGACTTAAATATCTAATTTAATCCAGTTTGTTTTTGCCTCAAAGTTTTTTTCTGCTTTTATCTATAGTTGATTTTGAACACCTTTTTCTATTTTTAGCTGTGACTGACATCTCACTGCTGAAATGTCAAAATACCAATGCAGTGATATTGTCACAATAGAACAATGGCATGCAGAGACTTTTGTTGTGTTTATATAGCTGTTTTGATGCCTTGTTCCAATAAAAAAACTGGATAATATTTATGAAATAATTTAACTTGAAACAGGTCAAATTTGACCCGAACACAATAGGAGGGTTAATGTGTGTTAACAGAATATTGAACTGGGGAACATAGGACCCTGGGAACACAGGATCCTGGGAACATAGGACCCTGGGAACATAGGACCTTAGGAACTTAGGACCCTGGGAACATAGGACCCTGGGAATATAGGACCCTGGGAACATAGGACCTTGGGAACTTAGGACCCTGGGAACGTAGGACCCTGGGTACAAAGAGTCGTAATAGTGAGCTATTAGCGGTCATTTGATTATATTTTCTATTGTTATATTTTCAGGTGGCTTTTCAAAACTTAGTATTGTTGTTAAAAAGAAAGTCGCACACTCTTTACCTCCTTACTGATTTATTTGCTAGTTTTCCGTGAGTTTGCACCTCTTTAAGTTTTGAGTGTGCTTTCTTGGCTTTACAGTAATCTAGACAGCATGTTAGCCAAGATGCTCACAGCTAGCAAGCATGGATTTACCGCTTTCACTCGTTTTTTAACATTGCATTTTATGCAATTCATCCATACATGTTTCCATATCCTTTTCTTTGCCTAACCTCATTCTCCTCTTTACCCAACTCACTCTCTCTAACCTTCATCTACCATCCATCTATCAATACCTCCCTGTCTTCTTCCCTTTTTTATGTCATAATCTAGATGCTCACAGCTGGCAAGCATGAAACTAGTGCTAAGCTAGTGTTCACTTGCTACGGATACCCTCTTGATCATGTGGAACCCTAAGGTTCTCTGTGAGGAACCGTTATTTTGTGTGTGTCAAAGTGTGGTCACTTTGATTTGCAATACCTAAAGGAGAGGCTCCCCTGGTAAAATACAATAGCAGGGAAGTACAGAGAAGTTTTCTGAGGACAGCAGAAATGTCATACAGGGAGGAGAAATAGGGGAACGGAAAGATAGATGGAAAAAGGGCGAGGTGAGAGAGAAGGAGAGAGAGAGAGGTAGAGAGAGAGAGACAGAGGGAGCGTACCAATGCAAGCCTTGATGGGTTGGACACGCGCACAGTATGAAGCGCAATCAGCGTGCACTGCTGAAAATGATGTTCTTAGAATCACATACACACGCGCGCGCGCGCACATATGCAGACAGAAATACACACACACACACACATACACACACAAAATATACACACTGCCCCGAGAAGTACCCTTTCATATGTGTGTCCTGCTGGGAGGGAGACTGGGAGGCACACAGCCCATCATTATTACCAGAACACAATACTGCACAACCACGGGGGAGGGGGCAGATGGGGGCAAAGCAATCTGTCTAAGACACACACACACACACACACACACACACACACACACACACAGACTTATGCACACACACTAACGCACACACAGCAGTGTCAGAATAAAGTGGCTGAGAGAGCATAAACAGCTTAACATTCAGTGCCGGATCAGTAGACAGTATGTAAATTGAATACTGAGTGTGCTGATGAAAGACTAACCACATACATAAAACATTGTTGGTTGAACAAACAGCCTTTGTGGCGCACTGCATCCTGACACACCACCCGGACTCGCTTTGTCCACACATCAGGCATCCAGCGAGTGGCCTCTTAACCCAACCGGTCTGGGTCCTGACCACCTAACCGGAGTCATTTACCTCTAATGCTGCCTTCACACAAAGCCATACCAGAGGTTCGACCATTCGATGCACATGGACACAATAGAAACAACCTGCTAAAATAGCAGTTCATTTTTAATATGTTATTTCATATTTGCCAAAAACTATTCAATATGATTCCCACTGTAAATAAATAAAAAGCCAAGCAGGAAATGGGAATAGTTCAAGTTTGGCAGTACATCTTTTTTCTCTCCCAGACTCCAGAAGAAGAAAGGCTCTAGCTTATTGACTGCTTTATCCTGATTGGAAGAGGAGACCAAAAGAGCAGGTGTGCAAACAAATGGGCAGGGTATCCGTTTTGCCAGACTTTCCAACATCCGGTTTATGTGCACCATTGCGGTAGACAGAAAAAAGTTTGGAAAATTCAAACTTTTGTTGCCATATCGTATCTGCAGAAGAATCTGAAGAGCCGCTTCTATGTAGCCAGCCACTCGGAGTCAAGTGATGAGGACACGTTTGTCACTTCAATTCAAGTAGAATATGAATTGTTTAAATCAGGGGATCTCAATTATTTTCGTGGGGGTGAGTCACCCCAGACAGACAAAGGAATGTCTGAAATGCCTGAAAACAGCAAGATACCTTTCACAGCAATTATGAAAAGGCATGTTAATTGCCAGAAGGGTTCGACTCGTGGATTTTCGAAGACTGTTTTTGGATTGAAGCTGCCAATAACCAATATTTTGTACAATATCTTTAAATTAGATTTTCCATACAATACCAAGCATTCAGTGTTTCCCCAAGAATTACATTCTTGTCAGGGAATTATCATTCATTAGGGACCTCTTACTGTCAAACTCCACTAAAAGCATGATGTTGCATCACCATGCATCAATGTCCATCAATATCCATCATATCAGAAGTGGGCGACACTGACTGGACCAGATCGCAACAGGACAATATTAGCTCCAGATATCGGTTTACCCTAATTGCATAAGAGACAAAGCAACCCGTGGGGCTTATTCCATGGAAAAGGATTAAGTTAAATTAAATTGAAATTAAATTAAATAAGACAGAAACAAAGCGCAAACAAGGCAACAGTAAACATGAGCCCCTTTCACACATGCAGTGAAATCCTTATCTAGACATTACTCAGAGGGGCTGTATGTGTGAACGCAATTGTCCGAATCAGTTGGTCTGGAAGTCAAACGGACTTTACCCACCCAGCACCCTAGTCTAAAATCCGTTTTCTCACCGAGTGAGCCCAAGTGTGAATGGAGTGGAAGATTCTCCGGAGTATTCTCTACGAGCGAGTGGGCGTGTTGATGACTGTAGCAATGCACGCTACTACCAGGGCCGTGACAGACAGAGACAAAGGCAGGAGGGCAGAGTCAACAGGCCGTTTTATTTGCAGCAAGCAACAGCAATAATTCGGCCCGATATTGACGGCCGCTGTCAGACGCTCTCAGCCGCACTCAGCACCGTCGCGATCGGCTGGCGCACCCAGGCTTCCAGAAACATACCAGCTCCAACCCCGATTGACCGGCTCTTGCAGGCTGCTGCACAAAGGGAGATTGCCCCCGGCTGCGTCCTCCGCGAACCTCGGTCCAACGCCTCCGCTGGTACTGCTGGCTCTCTCTCCATAGTCCGACTTGACTCACCAGCCACCTGACCTTTTTGCGTCATGTCATGTCTCCCGCATGGTCTACCCAGGCCCCACCCCTTGCCTAAACTAACGAGTATTTTCTGTTGTTGTCAACGCATCCGAAATGGACATTCTCCAGTGGTGTGCTGTACGTGTGGAAGGGCAACTCCGGTTAAAGAGCGGACCTGATTCTCTGGAAAATATCCTAAGTGCATGTCTGAAAGAGGCTATGTTGCCCTGCACAAATGATGCAGTCCCCCTCTAGGCCAATCAATCACAAATATGTCACCTTGACCTTGCCCACCTTGGGCCAATCAGTGCAATTTTGTAAAATGCTGGAACGATAATAATAAACTTTATTTTGTAGAGCACTTTCTAAACAAGGTTACAAAGTGCTTCGCAGAACATGTCAAAACAATTAAAAAGGTAAAAACAGAAAAACAGAGAACCAACATGACAAATTAAAATGGACAAAACAGAACAAATCAGGTCTTAAAACAGTAAAAAAAAATGCAAGTGAAGCAATGATAAAAAATAAAATAAAATAGCCTGATCTCCACAGGCAGATTACTCCACAGTATAATAGAAATAGCAGACAAGATCCCCTTTGGTTTTTAGCCTGGACTGTAGCTAAAAAGGTTCACAGAGTACTAAAAGATCCCAAATATAGAATAAGATTTTAAAATTAATTTTAAAAAAACTAAGATTGAGGCGAAAAGAGAATTACAATAGTCTAAATGAAAATTAAATAAAAGTGTGGATCACTTTTTAAAGGTCAGCGAGGGATGAAAAACAAACTTATGGTTCTTAAATGGTCTTCAGCTGGAGGAAACATGACTGTTAACTCTGTCAACCCGTTTAAACCAGTTTAAAAGAGTAATTTCATTGAAAAAAATAACAAGACATCCAGGACTTCATATGGTTATGACAGAGATGCATCATTCATCCAAGTTTCAAATCCAGTGGTCTGTGTGTGATGGACGGATGAATGAATGAATGAATGAATGAGAGCCATCCATAGTTCCCCCATGACAATGAAAGGTAGCAGTGCTGGTACCGTCGGATAATAACTCCTAATCCTAATCCTCTATTACATGTCACATTTTACCATCAATAAATCATTACCACATTAATTCTGAGACATTACTGTAAACAAACGAGACCATTGCCGAGAAGCTTGGCAGACTTTACCGGCCTCCACACTGCATTTTACATCATTAGATTTCGAGGGAAATCGCTGCACAAAAGGAGGTTGCTTTACGCTGCAAAACAACAGAAACATTTTTACTTTGCCAGTAATATAAAATTCATTCCAGTGGCGTACCTGGTCAGAATGCATATGAAAGAGAAAAAAAAAGAAAAGTTGACTTTGGTGGGTGGACTTGACTGGGTGGAAGCATTCCCACTGATTTGATTTTAATAGATAAAACAAGTGTTTGTTAATGCCATGTCAGTGTCACATGGGCAGTGTTAACATTATTACCTGAGAGGATCAGGAAGTCAACAGGAAGCCAGTTCAAACGTTCATAAGGGCTCCTTACTGTCAAACTCCACCAAGGGTGTGACACTGCTGTGAGCATGTCAATGGAGTCAATGGGCTCCATTTTCATGCCAGCACCACCACGGCGCAGTCAGTGTTCCCCCGGAGGATTGGGCAATCTCATGAGGCGCAATGACAAAGTTTTCGCCGTTGTCATCAGTTTGGTAAAACAGCAATCACAATATTGTCAAAGCGCTATTGTGTGAGCGCACTCCTTTAAAAGGGGATGAAATGAGCTGATTTGTTTGGGCAGAATTGAAGCCAGCCCCCATCACACCTACTAATAATGTACTCCTCTTAATCCAACCTTTTTGACCACTGCTCCGCAGTTGCGCCTTGCGCTTCTGGTCACCAACATACCAAACTAGACTAAACACGCCCACTTGCGTCATAGACTTTAGACCTTGATTCACGATAATAGAGCCCAATGTGTTGTTCTTGCTGCTCCACAGAGTGCTTTTATTTTTGAAAGATGCTCAGAGGGGAAAAGCACCTGGACCATATGTGCATAAAAGTAAAGAAAAGAAGAGCTGAAACAAACTACAGAAAGACACTAGGTTACAATTATCTGTTTTGGAACATGTTTGTCACTGAGCCTTTGAGTTTTTTTTAGCTTAACATCATAGTCTATGCGGATTGGCGTTTATTTGAAGATTTTTGAGCCAGTACACCAGAAAACAGCCCAAATCAACTTTATTTCTCATTATTTCAATGCACTATACAAGAGTAAACACAGGTGTCAGCCATCAAGAACTGAACATCGGTGAGTTCTGCGCTTGGACGCAAAATCAGTGCCATGTGGATGCAACAGAGCAGTGGAAGCAGCTTTCATTGATTTCAAAGGAAACATTCCCTTCGTGACTGATGCGCCAATGGCTGTAGTGAAGCTTTGTGGTTATAATTCATCAGAAATAGACTGGAACGGGCCGAGGACAGACTCTTTGCAGCTCACTAATGTATGACCACTGCACAGACTTGATGCTGCGCTTCCTTACTCAAAGCTTCAATTAAGAGTTAATGATTGGAGTCCATGTGACCTTTTACCAGAGCCGAAACTTCATCATATTGGCAAAATTAGTTCCACGGCACCAGGGTAGGTCAACCAATCTGAGAATAAAAAATGTTCAGCGCAAAAAGCATGTGGTGCAGTTTGGAGAAAATGAATACACCGTATGAGCTTTTATCCCCCGCTTGACCACTTATTATACTCGGATCCCTTTAAGTTCCTGTTACTTATTGCTCTTTTCCCCTTTTTAACTACCCAGAATAATACACAAAAAAGTCACCTGCAAATTTCTAATCACTTTTTGCAGAGACCCTAAACCGCCAAATCTTTAAATTCCACATTATCTCCTTTATGAAAAGCTGTGGTAATAGAGGAGGCGTAATTGCTGTTGTTGTGATGAACCTGGAGAGCAAACTAATGGCTAATTTCTCAGTGGTTACAAAGGTCTCCGGCAGTGATGAATGTCTCCCATTTTTCTCTACATTTTACAAAGGGACTCATGCTGTTTCATTGCGCATTAAGGGAGCCGGACTGCCCTCTAGTCCCAGTTCTGACAAAGTGGAAATATGGTCAGCCTGTGTTTTTTTCATCTGTCGTCTTTGATAACAGTAAGATGCATTGGGCTCTTGCACATTGTATCAGCTGAGACTGGGGACACACTCGAGGATTATGGGGCTGATTTACACCAGATTTTTTTCCCATCCTGACAATCGTAAGAGGAAATCCCAATCAGAGGCTCAGTCCGGGACCCATGGTTTTCGAGAGACTGATGTGATGGGGACTGATCTGAACCTGCCATGTTCAATATTTACCACGCGACATCTGCACAGTCCTGTGCGTGCATCACAGACGACCAACAGCCAATAAGAGCCCGGTTTTCATTGGTTGGAGATGAGAGGTGATGTCAGGATGATCTCGTTTATATGGTTTTAGGGGGTGTTAAGGAATCTATGACTTTTATCGACCTCGATCAGCAAAACAGAAGGAACTGTAACAACATTGACAGGACTATGGCGTAGCTTACAGTGGCCTGTAATGGACATAAATAGTTAATACTAGGAGTAGGACTAAGATAGCTAATTAGAGTAGACATCAGAACAGAAACATCTAGTGAAGAGGTAATATATCATACTCTTACAATGTTAGATACACTACATGA